>KB696544.1:0-11623 GCA_000349165.1 Anopheles christyi | reverse complement strand
AAGTGATTCCGCGTCAAAGAGCGAGAGGAGTCGGGCGGGATTGGGGTATGGTTTTTCGGGGCTGGTCCTTCACTGGATCAACGCAGAAGAACACACACACACACACGTACATCAGGAGCGTCTCGCTGCTGTGTGTATCAACAAAAGCTTGTCCTGGTACACAGGTGCTAAGGAAATTGTCAAGGTTCCCTTTTCCGGCACAAGCATCCGTAGCAGTACGCGCCTTCATTGCAGGGTAGGGGACGACATCAACAACTAAAAAATAAAAAAAAACCGGCGACACAGAAAAAGCTGAACAAAAGTGAATTTTGTCGAAAAATAAAAGAAAGAGAAAATTCTTTGTTACGTCTACGTCTACGGTGCGGGGTTGCTTTTGTTCTCCAGCTAACGTGACACATCCTCACATAAGCTCGTAATCATTTGTCCGTAAAAATTGTCACAAGGACGAAAGCTAATCGAAATAGGAGAGAATAGAATAAGGGAACTGTTTCTTTAAAAGGGAAAAATAGGTTACAAAAGAAAAAGAAAAAAAAATATATAGGATCATTACATTTAATTCACCTTGCGGCACAATGAATGCTTTGTGTTGCGATTTGAGCTTAAGCAAAGGAATTAAGAGTAAGATAAAAATTGGAATGAAATGTTTTCACACTCATGTCAAGAAAATTGTACAGAAACTGGAAGGTAACTTATCTTATTTGTTGCCATATTATGCATATAAACTATATCTTAATACGAATGGAAAGTAGAATAAAACCGACAGTCAAAATAGTAAACAAAACTGAACAATACTAAGAACACATTCGCAAATAAAATATACCGCAGTCAGTAAACAGCGTAAACAGCGTATAAACTGCTAATTCATATGGCGGTTGACGCACGAACCTCCCATCCCAGATCAATGCACGATTAATGTGCAAACAGTGAAGTGAAATTTAATCCATCGTGCGTGTGTACTGATCGCATCGCGTCTCTCTTTTGCTTCACCCCATATTGGTGACATTTTCTTCAAAACCCGCTTGCCGTGTGATGGTATATGCAAATTACCCACTATCACCGCCGGTATGACGCAATCGAGAATGCATCCGCAACCAACGGAACGTACTGAATTTCTTTATCAGCCAAACCTTCGGATGAACAGAAAGAGAAAAAAAAAGAGAGAGAAAAAGGAGGCGTCAATGAAAAGCTTCGAGGAATGGGTTCACACAATTTCAGAATTTTAATCAAACAAGGTGAATAGGAATAAAATAATATTACTATCATAAAAATATATTAGGAAATATTTTAAAAATTGCCAAAGTTTATTAAGTTAGCTTTAAATTACGCAACCCATTATTTCGAACTTCAGCCCACAAACGCGAAGTAAAACAAGCAATTAAAGGCTCTAATGCATCAACGTCAAACGATGAAGGTACGTTTTGTTTTATAGGCAAAAACCAAGCGTGATAAAAATAGCCACTGACAAAAGCAAGCAACGATTTGTAATAAAAAAATAACAAACACAACTGTAATGATTTATACTTTCCGTTTAAAATAGATATTAACTGATAAAGAACGGTAATCACTGCGTGTTACATGGGGGAAAACCCTTCATTCCTAAACGATAATTGTTCTCTTTTGCGCAATGTTTACATACTGTTTTAACAAATACGTATTTTTGGTTACTTTGCACAGTACAGTATCGGTAGCTTTGTGCCGTTTTGCTGAAACGAAAGCTAATCATATTAGGTTACAATGGGCTACTATTATTGGATTATTTAGATAACAATATCCCGGTTTGTTTCTAGAGTGATCGAAACGTATCGATTAATGAAACAACAACAACGCCTATCGTTTATCCATTTTTGCTGACCTAACTTTGCCCTGCAACACATTCAATACCGGTGCCACACGTGTGCCCGGGTTTGTAGAGTTTGTATTTTTCCTCCTTCTGTTTTTTTTTGTGTATGCAAATGTAGTGCTGAAGTAGTGAAACAGGCACAATCGATTCATATTCGGAAGTATGTTACAAGACAAACAGCACAAAAAGGACAAAAACCGTGTCACGCCACCACCACCGTAGTTCGATCGCACCCCGTATGCAATGTGCTTCTCGTCTATTGGCTTTAGCTTTTGCAACGTTTTCCCTATTCTGCACGTGTCCTAACAGTGGCCCATGGGTGGGTAACCTGATATTCTTGCTTCCGGTTCTCAGGTGTGGTTTAAATATTTTTTTTTTGTTTTTGGCCGACGTAGCAATATTGCATATTCTCAGTGAAAGGAAATGTTAATGTCAATGATTGAAGCGAAACAGACAGAGAAAAATGTAGATAATTCAAAAGCAGCAAGGAAACTCTCAAGTAGATGACGCTAAATGCATTTGCGGAGGTGCACTGCCTATCGACAGAAAAGCTAATCGATATTTGCATGCATGGGGTTGATATAAAGAGGCAGCAAAAATTTATAAATAAATCCCGCTAAATAGAACTACAATAAAAGTGCCATCCTTGTGCCATGGGGTGAGGCAAATTAAAAATCGCAAACCGGTAAATGTGTTTTGCGTCAGCACCATCGGTCATAAAAAAGAATGGACGTGAAATAAAAATAGCTCGATACGACATAACAAACCCGGTTCACTCGGTTACATGAAACACGATTAATTACTGCTCGTAATGCCGGGGTGGGCACATCCCGAAACGGAACTTTTGATGACCGGAAAAACAGAGACGGACGGATTTTATTCAGCAATGGCAGCAGCAGACCGATGTCTTGTCTGGTTTTTGGCAATAGAATGCACAAAAATTGAATCGCCACTTAAAAAGCTGGCAAACGATCAGGACACACAGGTCCCTCTTCCTTATGTACCGTGCTAGCGAAACGTGCTAATGGGATTACGGATCAATGCGCCTTTCCGATGTTAGCCGAATGATAAATTGATTTGTTTTGCTCAGTCAGCTATAAAGGGCTAGCCAAACACACATGTTGCTGTTGGTACAGTTAAACATGCAAAACATTTCAATCAAACTTGCAATCCCTAAAAAGAAATAAGAAAGCAATTCATTCTGTATTATTAGTGTACGTAAAAGCCAATAAAATAAGACTTTATTTTGTCATTCCTTTCTTGTTCTTGCATGCTCCCAGCCGCCCAAAAACCAGACACACATTACCGCAAAAGGCATAATAAACAATTCCAGTACCGTGCGGCCTTCACCGCATTTGCATTTATTTGCAAACGAGGTGGTGCAGCTTAAAATAAACGCATCGCAAAACGGAAAAAGATCGTCGCCAGCTTCGACCGAGTGCGTGCGTGCGGTGCATTAATATGCTGGTGTCGAATGTGCGGCGCAAACTGTCCTCTGGAGAATGTGCCCTTACTGCTAGAGCTGTTCCACTCGCTGTGTACGACATTGATAAGCTTTAGCAAAGTACTACACAAAAGCCCCCGTTCCGTGAACGGACATATGCGATACAGCAGCGGGCGACGGGTTGGCTTTAAAGGAGTTTCTAGAACGAACAGTGAGCGCGCAATGTTCGGTTTCAAATTACGGACAGGGAAATATACGAAGCGTAAAACATTATTTGTTCTTATAAACTTCAATCTACAAAAAAACCATAATAAATAATGGGTTTAAATATTTCACAAAGGAATTACCTTTGAAACGAGATACAGCGGTGACCTTGACCGAGAATGGTTCGTTTTTTCATTAACAAATAAACAACTGTTAAAGCCCCACCATAAAAAAAAAACCATCTCATCGTCTAACGATCGTGCTAAAAAGCCTTGAACACCGTTCTCGGCATTACTTTCCAGTAAAATCAATCAAAAGCGATCGATCTTCCTACCTAAGCGAACTACCGACTTCATGTATGTATTTTTAAAAAACCCACTGCAATTCAACAATAAATCACATTAAAATGCACTTTTTCATACAGCTAACCATTGTGTGTAATGTAAGTGTAAAATAAAAAATGTCGAATAAAATCCAAAATCACCCGATACGCATCGTGAACACATTTCCGATCCTACAAAAAAAAAAAGTGAACGATCGCAGCAAAGAAACCGCGCACCGACCCGTCCCGTTGGCTTACCGGTGGCGATGGTGGGTTAATCTTCTTGTTCGCTTTAATTATCTGCAAACCACGGAGCACCTTTGTGCTGGAACCGGGGATGGCGATTGTGATCGCCTAGGAAGGGAAAGTAAAAGTCCTTGAGTTGATACGCTCGTTCACGAATTGTGCGCGTTGCCTTCGTTTCATTCTGAGATAGAGTACATACAGGCAAATACAAAAAACCTCACAAAGTGTCGAGCCTCCGCGTGGCTTTCCATTTCGGGGGCTGTTTGAAGTGATAATGATGAGTTTAATAATAGAACCAACTACTATCATCCGTGCAAGCGTGTCGCTAATGGGTGTGCGACAGGTTCCGTGAAGTGGCTACAGCATGGTAAAGCTCTTCAAGGGAAGGCTTATCAGAGGTGCAATAAAATGTGCTCCTATTGCTTAATGCATTGAGGCTGCATATGAGATGGACAGGTGGGGGGAAAAAAACACGATTAGAACAATAATTCTCTCGATTACTTAATAAATATTCCGCCTCCTCCTGTGGCACGGTGACACGCGCGTCGTGAGATCGATTACAATCATGGTTCCCCACCGTGCTAGTTGTTTAATCCATACACGTGTGGTGGCTAGTCTATGACCTTGCTAATCTCATCAGCTTTCCTTCCGACGTTATTTCAACGCTATACTCCAACTATATCAGCGTCGGGAACGAGCCAAAAAGAGATTAATTCTCAATCAAATCCAACATTAAAATTTCACCATTAACATCATCTAGTGCCATTCATTGGTCAAGTCGCGAATCAATCGTCCAGCCCCAAGTGGACCGCTCTTTTTCGCAAACTACGCATTGTTATGTTGTGTACGCGCCGCTCCAAGGTTTCTTTGTGGTCGTTTTGTTTTTCGTGTTTCTTATTTTGATTGATCCGAAACCTATGATTTGTTGCTAAAAATAGAAGTAAAAGTAAAGGCTCAGCCACGAACTCAGCTCCACCTGGGTGGTGGGGAGGAAAAGCAAGTGATCGTCTTGTAGCTTTTGTTGTGCTGGATTGTGGTTCGGCTAGATGGCCTCGAGCGGTTCGATACGGTTGGTAGGGGGTAGTACCCTTGTGACACAGGGAGGTGTGCAACTGCAACTTTCTTTCCTTTCCGGCACGCACTGTACACACCAACATCGAAAACGTTCATTAACCTTTGCGAGCTTTCAAAGAAGCAGGTTAAGCCAGGCGGTGCAAGAGCCGAGAAGAGTTGAATGTTGATGTCGAAAATAATTGCGCAATAATTTTGCCCCACCTCGAACCTCACCAAAACGTTCCCGGTGCGTATTGTTTACAGTAGGTGGATTGCATCAAAAATGTCATACAAATTGGAAGTAATCAAAGTAGCCAATACATTCGAAGAAACAAATTGATGTGCAATTCGAGGAAGAGTATTTTTCGCTTTTGGATACCGATTTTGGACACCCTTGATCTCACTGTTTACATTTTATCTTGCACTTGCTGGAGCCCTGCACTTTCCCCACAATGTTGAGGGGGAGGGGGCACATTTGCTGCAACAATAAATCTCCCTTTTACATAATTTCCTTACCTTATCTTTAAAGATTCTCGCTTATCCAAGCCAACTCACACGATGGAATTCTCTTTCCGTTCGCCTTCAGCACGTCTAGATGATTCGCTGAGTGTGTTTTTTTTGTTTCGGATTAACATTCAACCTTCAGACTGGAACAATTTTCGTTTTCATCAAACTCACACACAACATCACTCACTGCCCAGTTTTCCAACACACTTCACAATCTCTCCCACGCTACCAAATTACACCGATTTTTATCGCTATCATGCCGCTAATTAATCGGCAAAACACGTCGTCGTGCAGCTTAAGAGATTAGAGGGTTGCGAATATGTTTGCCAAACACACGAAATGATTGATAATTTTTCACTGTGTGTGCAGTGTGTAATAGGGTTAGTGGTGTTACGCCTTCCGTACGGAATATGACTGTGTGTGCGTTTGCTATGTTCTTTACCAGAGTATGCTCCAGTGCATGCATGTGTGTGTTGTGTTTGATCTCACGTCAAAAAACCATTTACGACACATCGTCGACTGCTCGGTTTCTTGTATCGTGATTTGTGTACATTTTATGGCATTCCGCTTTGTTTCCGGTTTCGCTGGCTAAATACGCACAATGGGTTAAGGCAATGTAGCTTCCCGGCCAAAACGGTCATAAAAAACACAAACAAGTTGAATAGCACTTGTTGTGTCAACATGGTTACGCTTCGAACGCGATCGTAGCAATTAAATAGCGAGAAGGAGAGAGAGACAGCGAAAAGGAGAAAAACCTGTATACGTTCGCCCGTGACGTTTCGATTGAACGCTCTACCATAAAAATAACATTCCATTGGCCCGTGGGAATCACGGTCGATCGTCGTCCGTAGCAGCTTTTCCAAAAGGTGGTGAACGATTTTGTGACGCGAAAAGTGATTGTCGCGATACGATGCAGGCCCACAATCCGAAATAGGCAATCCGTTTTTTCGTTTTCTTGGGCCCGTGCTAAAACACAGGTTCGCAAAATCGATCTTGAGCTTCCGTAAAGCCACAGCGAGCTGCTCCCATAATGGCATTCCTCTGTCCCGTACGCATACGTCGTGGGAAAAAGAAGAAACGTAAGTATGTTTTGAAGCGACATACAATGCTGAGCTAGCGATCGTTCAACATTTGCCCACACCCATATGCCCTGTAGGGATTCTGAATGCGATCGTAAACCTGTTACCAAGCTACACGATCGATTCTTAAAGTTTTTGGGTGATCGTGCACTGTAACCTACTTTATTACAATGTTGTTTTCTTTTTAATTACACGATTTGCTCAGCGATCGGAAGCGATATCGACAAGGATCTGTCGAGCAGTCTTGGCCTGAACCATGGCATGGGTCGGATCACTGGTTCGGCTAGCATCGAAACGCTCGTACGTGTCGGGATCGAGAAGGAGCATGGCCTTAGCCCGGACAGTAAGATGGTGGTGCTACACGACTTCACGCCTTGCGTAGACGATGAGCTGGAGGTGAAACGGGGACAAATAGTGAACATACTGTACCGTGAAAACGACTGGGTGTACGTGATCGGGCAGGACACGCGACAGGAAGGCTTTATACCGCACTCGTACTGTGCCCCGTTCAATACTCAGCTGGCCGATCTTGCCATCAAGAAGAAGCTACCCCGGGACGTATCCAACATGGGTGCACCGGGTAGCGGAGGCGGAGGTGGTATTGGGAGTGTTAATGGTAGTGGAGGTGTTGTTGTTACTGGCCCAGGAGCAACGGGGCTAGTTGGTGGTGGGCTCGGTAACAGCGTTGGACTGACGGCAGCCGACCTGACCGACGGTATGCCCGACATTAGTATGGACGTGCTGGACGACAGCACAGGACCGGGGCTACTAACGAACGCGCTGAAGCACTCGCAGGCGAGTCTCAGCTCCGAGCCCGATTTCTTGCCATTTGCCAAGGACCCGAGCGGTCGGTACATTGTGCTGTACACGTTCATCGCACGGGACGAGAACGATGTGTCGGTTGAGCGAGGTGAATTTGTGACCGTGCTGAACCGGGAAGATCCGGAGTGGTTTTGGATCGTGCGGAGCGACGGCCAGGAGGGTTTTATACCGTCCGGGTTTGTGTATCCAGCCGAGAATATTCTGCAGGGCCATTCCGGTAAGCAGCAGCAGCAACAGGGTGGTGTAAATAGTATGGGATCGATCGGTAACGATATGAACAGTCTGCAAGCGATGAGCGGTGGCAATATGAACGTTGGTGGTGGTCAACATCAGCAGCAGCAGCAACAGCAGCAACAGGCCCAACATCAACAGCAGGCCCAGCAGCAGCAACAACAACACCAGCAACAACCTGGCATTGGATCGGATGATCTACGGTATCATGGTACCGAGCTGGTAATGCTGTATGACTACAAGGTAAGGGTGATCGATTACATTATTATTCTTAAACACACTCGCTAACGGTATTTTCTCACTCTTTCCTATACATTTTTAGGCCCAAGCACCAGATGATTTGAGTGTACGGAGAGGCGACTGGATCTATGCCGACCTCAACAACCAAACCGTCGACGGATGGTTGTGGGCATACGCACCGAAAACCCGCAAATACGGTTTCATTCCCAAAGCATATGCCAGGCCACCTGCCATGACGAGTCTGTAGAGGAGTGTCTGTTTCGTCACACGTTTCAATCCCATCCTGTATTGGTTAGTTTCTAACTTATTCGTAAACCGTGAGCAGCAGCTAGAATGTAAGGTAACAAAACCCGCGTTTGAAGCGACCCACTTTTTCTTCCATGTCGATGTCGATCTGAGAGAGCAATCCTGTAGTTAAGCGAAATGTGCGTCTCGATTGTTTCCTTCACTCCCAGTTCCATCCACACGATCGACTCATCGATTTCGTGGCAAAACAAAATATTCACCACTCCCCTTAGAAATGGTCCATAGTGTAATCGTTTTTATAAATTGTGGACGTTTGTGTTTTATTTTTATATTTTTATACACGCGCTCTAGCTCAAGTCTATTAACTTTATTCGTATTAATGTATTTTTTTTATACAAATAAATGTGAACGGAAAACAAAACGAACGGAATTCCTTTCCTGACGCAACAACCACACCCCATAGGCGGGAGTTTTATGAATCTTCTGATTCTTTTAAGCTTTCCGCAACGGCCGCTCGTTTTTGCTTCAGCTCTTCGTATCGCTTGCGAACGGTTTTGATTTCTTCGCTTGATACCGTCACCGGCACTTGACATTCCGTCTGCTCCTTGCGGATGAATTCTAGTGTTTTCAGCTTGTTTTCGAGAAATTCTAGCTGCTGCGAT
The DNA here is from genome assembly GCA_000349165.1 of Anopheles christyi. NCBI lineage: Eukaryota > Metazoa > Arthropoda > Insecta > Diptera > Culicidae > Anopheles > Anopheles christyi. The sequence continues at coordinate 2,727 of KB696544.1, read as the reverse complement.
TCCAACTGTCTGCGGTACTCTTCCAACCGTGTCTCTTTGATCTGCTCGCAGTGAATGTTGGTCAGCTTGCGCAACGAGTCTTTGCGGGTGATCCAGTGGAAATGCCTAAAATATGCGTCGAAAAGTTGGTTAGATCCTTTTCCGAGCTTATACGACCGTTTGCTCTTACGTTGGGTACGGTTTGTACACGAGATCAAGCTTCTCCAGCATGTACTCGAACCGACGGTAGTCCCACCGACGGAGGTAGCGAAGAAAGCGCTTACGTTTGTCGATTAATTCCTTCAGCTGCACCTTCACCACCGACTGACGGGGAAACTTTTCCATGAAATCTTGCAAGCTGCGAATTCTTGCCGTCATGAGACCCACTGGAAAGGAAAAATATAAAGGAACGTTAGCGCAATGAAACATGAGAAAACACCTCATCATCAACTCACACTTTGCCTCGATGGAACCGTAGTCTAGCTCATGGCGGTAAACTTTTCGCACCATATCCTCTTTAAAGTTTTCCACCATCTCCCGTCGCCGATTGTGCTGTATGGTGAACAGATTGCGTACATGCTCGTTGGCCGTTTCCAGCTCCTTCGAATCGCGGTAATCCTTCATCAGCTCGTTACCGGCAAACTTAGGCAGTGGCTGCAAATCGCCCGACTTTTCCGGCTTGTAGCACGGAATCTTCTCCGGCCGTACCCATTTGATTTTGAGATCCGACTTTAACGCGTAAGTGCGAACGATTTGATTTACGGTGGGAGTTATCGTTTTTAGCTTTGCAAACGCATTCATGATGGAAATGATTTATTATTATTGTTACGAAAGAACACACTACGATTTATTTCCCCGATTTGGATTTTTTCTATTCTTTTTTTTTTGTTTACGTTCTTCCTGTCACACTGAAACACGTGAGAGAAGGTGCGGCCATGTTTTGAATAATTGACATTACTTTGACAGTACTGATTGATGTAAAACATAAAACGAAGGGGAAATGATGTCCAAAATATGCATGCAATTAAAATTCATTATAAATTTATTGCAAAATCAAGATTTCGATCCATTTAACAATAACTTGAACCACTTTCATCTCGTCAAATAGCAAAGCCGTTTAGCATTTAATTTTGCCATAATACAATGCTGCCATCTATACGACAGACTGCAAAGCTTTGAAGCTATGTTGGGGTAGCACGTGCTTCTTCATGATTAGATATTTTACTTTACATATTAATAGGATTTAAAAGTTAAAATAATTTAAAAAACCAGTCAGTCATGTTCAATTGTCTTCAATCTATTTGGCTCTATGGGTAAACTCGGTCGCGGTGTAATGGACTTGTATGTGAAACTTGTTCCTTGAAGCCGTTCGCAGTAGAACGAGCGGTATCGATATGATTCTCAAGTTCCATCATATCGGTCCACTGAACTCGCTGCGCACGTCTGTTCCTCAAACAATACGGATACCTGGTGAACATATTACACGCGGCTCATGATTACAGCATGTTGAATAAGTCCGTCAGCTGCAGTATCCTACACAAAAAGTGTCCACAGCGCCACACAGCTAACCTTTCTTATCACACACACACACACATACTGCCAAAGATCGTCTAAAGAATTCAACACACATAGACCGCACAACGAAAAGTCAGTCTGATTGCCTGCACCTTGACCAGATCTGCGTGACTCTCCGTTTAAGAGGATCGTTCCAATGTTTGCTTGCTGTTGCGGATGTATTTGCAATGATAGCATTGCGTGGGGATTCCCCATCGAAGATATCATACCTCGGCACGCCAACATCCATTTAGCTGCTCCTCACAATTAGAATCTGCAGTGATAAAATAATCAAAACCATGAGTCACAACAAATTTAATCCTTCCTTTAGGACAAATCGACAAAACAAAGCACAATACGAATGGAGTGTAAAAAATTCTAACTCGTAACCGGATGTAACCATTGGGACACTTGGTATGTTTGTTTGCAAAACAGGTTCTTTTTTACGATCCTTGTTTTTTTTTTTTACTAAAGTGAAGATCAAAACAACTTAAGAGGATCAGAAAACTGATAGCGTTCGTAGCAAGCGTGATCAGTGTAAAAAAGAAGATGATGAAGTATAATCTTCAATTAGTTACGCACTCATGAAACATCATTAGCAATCTATTGTTAGATGGTGTAAGATGATGTAGAAAATAATCCCTTTAAAACCAGGAAGTGTTCTTCGCTTCAGAATCTATAACGAAGGGTTAAAAAGGCGAAACAAAACAAAGCAAAAACAAAAAAGAAATGGAAAGTGAATAAAAGCTAAAGTGAAAACACTGGAGCAAGGAATGGCCATGAAGTATCGAATGTCTTGTTCTTGTGGCACGCCATAGGGCAGTAGTAGGTTACAATTATGCTCCACACATCTTCGTGTAGCTTTGCTGGATCTCCTTCAAACTACCCTTCGAGATCAACGATATGCTCTAGCAACATATCACCACTGACCAGGAAAACAAAAATAGTGCAAAGATAATCGAAATGCTTTACCTACTCACCCGACTACCGGCCATTGGCGCAGCCGTGAAACCTTTCACGTAAGCACAATATCACGGCTGTTGGTGGTTTTTCGGAGCCGCACACTTGATTGATCGGGGCACACAAACACACAAACACACACACACACACACACACACACACGCCACTAAGTAGTAGGCCTTGTACTTTGTGCTGGAATCGGCACCAGCTGGTGGTACTTTTGGGAGATCTTTT
>KB696543.1:0-11652 GCA_000349165.1 Anopheles christyi | reverse complement strand
TCGCAGGAAGTCGGCTGTCGAACGGGGACGAAATTAGCTATGCAAAAGACTGTGTGTTTGTGTGTGCGTGTGTGTTTGCTTGCTTCTGCTAGTTGTGAGTGCATTGTTTTTTTTTTTTTTGATGACATGAAGGATTAAATACTGAATTAAAGGATTTATTTAATGACGGCAGATGGATAACGATATGTTTCGAGAATATACGCATGAAAACCGAAGAAAAATTGATGTAGTTTTCAGTCACATGGGAACATAATATTTTCCGGATGCCAAAAATATCCCCTATTTTGCTTTTTTTGCTAACAAACGTTAAACTATCCCCCGCCAGTCCCGAACCGGATGCAATTGGCAATCGTCGGACCTGGTAATGCAATACCGCAGATTGCGTGTCTCGTGGATTAACCTATCCCCAACCATACGCGCACAACAAGATGGATCACCACCAACTTCTTTTACGAAATCCTTTCACTTCCTAACCAAACGCAATGGGAGGAAGCAAAAGAAGAATAAAAAAGGTCCCCTCCGCTCAACTCAAAACCCATCCACCGAAAGGGGGAATAGGTGACCCTGCGGGTGTCTTTCAGAAACGAGCCCGAAAGACATCGCTCTCCCCTCCCTACGAACCTCCTGCAGAAGAGAAAGTGACTTTTGTATCGCAACGCGTTGTGTTACCTAGGCGCCCACCACAGTTCCGGAAGAGACCAAAAGCAACAACAACAACAACAAAACAAACAAGAGAAAAACAAACCACGAACGAAAGTGAAAAATCAAACCCAATTGCCCCATCGCGATGGGCGCGCGTTTGGAGCGCGAGAAAGTAAACAAAGTAGACCCCGATAGAGGTTGAAGCCGCCAGGAGGTCACTTACCTTCGCATAATCGGTATCGGGAAGGTGTAGCGGCAATCATCGGCAGCCCGGACCGGTATGGCAGCGGCGGCAGCGGCGGCGGCTGCTGCTGCGACCGCATTCGCCGGGATCATCTGCGGTATGAGGGACGCACCCATCGGCAGGGTGGTGTACGGTGGTGGCAGATGGCTGTGCAGAATGTCGGGTATGATTTCGATCGGCGGTGGCGAACGGTGCAACGGTGCCGGCGGCTGCTCCAGTGGATGGATGTGCTGCAGCCGATTGCGTGCCTGCCGCCGTTCCCGTCGCTCACGCCGCCGATGCTCCCGCGTACTAAACTCGGACCCCGGGGGTGGTCCAAGCATGGTCGTCACGAGCGGTTCCGTGGCCACCGCTGATGCTCCCGAGCTGCCGATGAAGCCTGCCGCCGGTCCAACCAGTCCGGCTGGATGATGCTGCCGCAGCAGATGCTGCGTTGGTTGAGGCGGATGCTGATGCTGCTGCTGATGCTGCAGCTGATGCTGCTGCTGATGCTGCTGCTGGATCGTATCATCCGTTTGTGCCTCGGTTGAGGTAAAGGTACGCGATGGAGCAGGAGCACTGATCAGGGCGCCACTATTTCCCCCACCATCACACCACTCACCCTGCACACCCTTGCCCCCTTCACCCATCGATTCGACGTTAAGCAGCCGATCGACACTAGAAACTTGAACCATTTGCTCGGTAGCCATCACCACATTTGCATCACTCGTATTTACACCGCCCTGCTCACTACTGATCGCCTCGGGGCGATCTTCACCACGCGCCGCCACACTGTTGCACTGCTGTTGCTCACCACCACCACTACCACCTGCGCCATTTTCCCGCATCATCTCCTGACCACTGGTCGTCGTCGTTGTCGTCGTACCACTGGCCACACTTCTACGCGCACTGGCAACGGTGGACGACGACGTCGCATTGGCCGCACGGTAGCAGCTCACTATGCTCACACCGGACGCCGCATTGTTAACGACATCATTCTGCTGCTGATTGTTTGGATCCAGCCGATTGACCTGGATCGTCAGCGCTGGCAGAGGTACCCCCGTACCCCCGGCCGCCGCCTCCTCGGCGGGAATGTACACACTGGTCCGGCTGCCACCCTCGGCCAGCCCGGCCGCCGGTACGTTCAGCCGCATCGCCGGAAGCTGATGGGGACTGTCGCTATTACTACCACCCTCTTCGCCACTATGCACCACTAACACTTGCTGCCACTGGTTTTGCCGTTCCTCGGCGTGATCAACCTCACTGCGAACACGATCCGCTTGCGCACCGTCCGCACGACGCACCGACGTCGATGTTGCTGCGTTCGCTTGCCGCACACAATTAAACGCGCTGACGGCGCACGCCACTGGCGGACCGACGAGCGTCACGACCGTTTCCCCTTCTGCCGTTTGGGCTGGTGTGCGTGAGATCGGACGGTCGGTTGCACCAATACAAGCACCGCCATGTGGTGAGGGTTGCAGCAGTGGCGTTGTTATGTTGGAATTATGTTGCCCTACGGTGGTGCTGCTGCACTTACCCTGCTGCCCCGGCCACCGGAGCTGGTTGGGTGGTTCGGTCGGGAAATGTAGGTCTCCGGCGCTGTCTCCCACCGTTCGTCGCAGCATTGCGGAAATTATGCACAAACTGTCGTTCGGATTGGCGGTGATAGTGGTGCTGCTGCAGGTACGATCAATGTTGCTGTTGTTGCTGTTGTTGTTGTTGTTAATGCTGTTAACATACGTCTGCTCACCATTTCCATTATCAGCATAAACCTGTTGAAGTGCCGATTTTAAGAACAAAAAAAAGCAAATTTGTATTAGTAAGGGCTGAGAGAGTGCAAGATGGTTGAAAGAAAAGGTACAGAGAAAAACATAAAATTCACCAAAAGTCCACCCTCTCACCTACACGCATAAACACAAACACGCACCAAACACACATTGACTCCTGCACAAACGCGTGTACGCACTTTCTCGAGTCGAGCTCAGTGTATTCGCCAACAATGGGGAAGCATAAATACACACCACTAAGCACCAGCAGCATACGGGCCACACAAAAAAAAAACCTTGCCGGGACAGAAAATCTCGGAAACTGAACACCCTTGTGTGGTGAAAGGTCTCAGCAGCAGCAACACTAGCAGCATATCGGTCCTTTGCTTTTTTGGCCCTTTGCTCACAAACTGTTTCGCTCGCTCGTTCGTTCGTTCGTTCTTTACTTTTCGTTCGTCTGCTTTGTTGCTGTCTTCCTTTCGTATTCGTCCCACATTCTTATGCTGTTTCGCGTTTGTACATGTTCGAGAGAGATTCGTGAACGGTTTTGTTTCGAAGATGATTTACCGGGGTGGTGGTGATTTCGAAGGAAAGGGAAGGGTTGGGGTGGTGCACAGGCAAAGTGAGCATGATCGGGGCAAGTGTTATTGGTGGAGAACTGGATTGTGCCAACCGCAATCACCTTTGCTTTGAAACAGACGTTCAAGTGAACTTCTTTTGGAGGCTCTCGTTTGCATCTTGAGTGTGTCGTGGAGACCGATCTGAACATGATCGTACTTATTTGCAATAATATAATAAACGCTTTCTTGAAACGATATTGTGTGTTGAAGGTTTTCATTCTTCAATTCCATGTTTTCCTCCGCCACTTTTTTTCTTCAAACTGTTCCGAAGCACCCAAATTATATGTTTCACTTCGTCAGGACATACGCCCTGTGAAAATAATTACAGCTATACATTAATTAAAGTAACACTAACTATATCCGTCTAAGTTTGAACCAAATATCTCGAACAAAGATATTTTTGGCTACCTTTTTTTTTTGGATTCACCCACTTGTTTTCAAAACATCATCCATCCTTTGGCATCCCATTCCGGCCGCCTGTGACGATCAACCTGCATTACACACGAGTCACGCAATTCGATTACCCTTTGCCGGGAGTCCCCCTCCCAGAACCTGACCGAGACCAAAATCGGTTCGCTTCGCCCCAAGATGGGTGCCCGCGAGGCGCGTTTTGTTTTTTTCTTCCCCTCCCGCCCGGTGAATACGATTAGTCATGATCATGCTAGTCGGATTTTCCTTCTACTTTGAACTTTCCATGCTCGAAAAATCGATTCCCGTTATGGTGAACAGAAAGGCGAACACCCGTTCTCCGACGTAGATCCCCCAACGTCTTTCGCCGATCGAGCTCCACCGAAAAACTGTTCCGTTCTGGATGATCGAGCAAACCATTGCGGCCCCAGTTCCTGGCGACTTTGGCCGACAACGCAATGGTTTCCACTATGTACAAAGCTAAGTGAAGCCAGAAGAGCGTGGCCGGGACAAAAAAAAACAAGAAACGGTGACAACGGAAGAAGCATGACAGTTTCGCCTAAAAAGCCTAAAAGGCGACCGATCATTATGGTTATTAATTTGCTTCAAACTATTCACCGTACCGCAAAACCGGTAAATGACACTTTCAAGCGCAAACCGTGCAAATGGTTGATGATGATGATGATCATCAACATCATCGTCGTTCGGGTGAATATAATCTTCCATTTGTGTTGCTTTCTGGAGCGAAACGGAACAGCAGAGGATTAAAGGTTTCGTTAGGGCAGATTAAGGGATTACGGGATGACAACTCTACAAATTGACCGCGAGGTCCGGTGCATGAAAATAGTGGCATTAGAGCGAACCAGCAATGGACCAGCAATGCAGGGTGCAAATGGAATGGAAAATGTTAGCCTTCTAGCTAGGCAAAGCAATACTCGGAAAATGACCGTTACATTGTGTGCGGATTTTGGTTTATATGCTGTGTTGATTAGATGTTTTTCATGTCCAGCACAAATCTATTTGCATTGAGTTAGTGAGGAGGAAAAGAGACGGTGCTTTAAGCCCTTCACTATCACACCATACGAAGCTCTCTCACTTGCTCTCTAACTCCACCACTCTTGCGCCTTTATGCCTTCCCGTCCATGTGGTCAGAGGTATGACTTTTCCAAGTGATAAAAAAAACAATCTCCCCCACACACACACATACTTAAGGCTAGATAATTATCCATCCCAGGGTTTACATCACATCACTTTCCCTGTCGCTACAGGTACCGCGTGACCGCAACGCCTTTTTTCCGGGGAATGGTTTCCGTTTTCCCTTTGCATCCATTGCGTTCGATACGCACGAGTTGCCGTTCGCTCACAGCTTGGGTACACCTCCAGCAAAGACCGATAACGCTATCGGAAGTACTTCTCACCTTTTCCTTTGCACGTGCCGCGCAAAAGAGTTGCCAACAAGCCGCCCCTTGTGTCTTTATCACACTAATGTGCTTTTACTCGACACATGAGCTAGACACAACATCCCCATTGCGCGACTTCTGAAGTCACCCCACGGCTGAAGTTTCCCGTCCCACACGCGTGAGTAAGTGTGTGTAAGCTGTCCATCATCAGATGCGCCCGACCCGAAAATAGCCCGCCAGGCATCGTCAGTTCATTAGCGTGCTGACCGAAGAAATGCTTGCCGCCCGCTCCTGACGCACGCTTATCAGGAGTTCAATGCCACCAGCAAACTCTTCTTTGTTTCACTAACCAGCTTCTAAGAGAGGCGAAAGCGGGAAGAGGGCCAAGGTTTAGCCGCCTCACGATTTCGATTGTTTTCCGGTGAAACGATAACGAATCCAAACCGCTGTGTGTTTGTTGGCTGCGTTGCGTGACACGTGTTTGGTACGGGTAGCTTTTGTCGGAAGCGGTCAGTCAATTGACTAGATGAGCTGTCTTCGAGTGATAAAACGCTTAAAGCCCTTGAAAGGGGTGCTTACTCATCCTGCCACCGAGGAATGACTTGCACACGCCTAACACCAATTAATGGGCACGAAATTGGGGATGATGAGTGGTCCTGATTTCATTACCCTTACCTAGGTCGACGCTACGTATAGATGAAAGATCTGCTAGGGTTCATGAGTTCAATCGGAAAACTAATCTAATCAATATCATCAAAACCTCTACCGAGTGGTGATAACTGATAAACGATACTTCTGAAACGATTCTTGACACTCCGATACTATGGCTCGTGCAATCTTCCGATACTATGGCTCGTGCAACCTACTTTATCCGTACACCGTACAGAGAGGCCCGTGTATGTGACATCGGAATGGAGGCGCGGTATTTATTTGCAATCCAATTCCATCCTCCTACACCCCCGATCAACCACCTAGAGATAAGACCTAGACGACAACGATTAAGCACTAATGAATGACACAAAACGGGAACTAACCTGATAATCGGCCTGGTAGCTGTCAGCAAACCCGTCAACTTCCCTGCCAGCGACGCTCCTCGCTGCGGTCGTACCATCACCGGTGACACGCAGACTGTCCAGTGCGAGCAGACTATACGGTAGCGAAGATGTCTCCAGCTGGGCCGTCCGAACGCCTGACTGCCACCGGCCAACGAACGGTGTCTGAAGCTGCAGATACGCGGGTCGTTTTTCGATGTGGCTTCGGTCGTCGGCAGCCGTCAACGTTTGCCAAGGTGCTGCTGGTGCTGCTGCTGTTCTATCCTCCACCCGATGCTCACCGCTCGATGGCTGGAAACTGTAGGAACTTCTGCTGCTAGTTACCGGATGGTGTCCGGTATAGCCATAGGAACTACCATTAATGCCACCAGAGTAGTATTGGTTGTTGTTGTTGTTATTGATGCCACTGCTGTACCCATACCAACCACTAGAGAAACCACCGTATGCACCAAAGCCAAGCTCCGACTGATCGTAATACGGATAGCTAAATCGATTGCCCACCTCACTCTCACCGACCGGTGCCGGCTTGCCCGTCCTGCTCCGATAGCTCCACGCGGAAAGACTTCTTCGCATCAGTGATTGCTGATGCTGCTGATGCTGCTGCTGCCGGCGTCGGTGGTCTGGGTTTGCCCCAGTTCCGAAGAAGCTATAGCTGCTGTGGTTGTTATTGTTGACCCGATGCAGTACCTCAGTCTCGTCCGAGGAGTCCGACTCGGAGATGCCATTGTCGTACGGTGTCCAGAGCATCGAGGACAGTGCCTCCTCCACGTCGGGCGGCTTTCGATGGGCCCGTGATTGTGGATTCATCTTGCCTGAGTGGGCACACCACTGTCTTTAATACCGGTCAATCGTGGAACGCGCCGAAAACCGTTGCGCTAGCTGTACGCGTGTGGGCCTTTGACAACTGCGGCAAAGCTCTCGGGCTTGGGCAATTGGCTCGCAAATAATATCCCCGCGTTCCTGTCTGTCTCCGGTCTCAGCTCAGGCGGTGTGTATCACGCCGAACCTGCGGCCTTTGAACGGGCGTCCTATCACATCGGACCTGGTTTGACCTGGCACTAGCTAATTGTTCGGTCATTGTCAGGATGGAACCGGCAATTTCAACGGGATCGGGCTTAGCGTTTAGTAACATAAACATAAACATACCAAACTCGATACCTAACCCTCGACGCGCACCATCCGTGTGTGTGCGGTTGCAGAGCGTGTTAGTGTGTCGAATCAAAGAGTCTGTCGTTGTTTCGGGATGCAGTACAGTTTTTTTTCCTTTCCATGCTCTTAGATGGTACACAACGAATTCTCGAAAAGGGACCCAGATTATGCTTTTGTTTGTGAGACGCTTTTTTGCTCGAGTGAACTCTCTCGTTCGTATGCAACGGACGCGGTCCTACGCTGCTGATTAAAAGGGAATTCAAATTAGATGATATTTATGTTTATACCTTCCCACCTTTCTGCGCCGCTCTTGTCTCAGAGACTCCTGTAGATTTGCTTGCAAACGTTCTTTATCGTACCGTGGGCATCATTAGCATCCTCATCATCATGAATTTCCGTTCTCCTTGCGCAACCACGGCAGCGCTCGTGCTATGTATACACAAGACTTATGACTTCAACTTCGCGCCGTGTGCAAGAATTTCCGACCGATGCCCTTCTTTCACGTGTGGACTGGTACGCTCTTCTTATCTCCTCCCACCCAGTACACATTTATCTGGTATTGTTAGTTATGTTTTGCTCCTTTTAAACAAAAAATGCTTCCTTTACCTCACCACAAATCATACCAACATCACCGTGGCAACGCAGGTCACCACGGATTATTCTGTAGTTCCTTTAGTTTTAACACTATTTTTCTTCCATTTCCACTCCGACACACGGCTCGGAGAGCAACTGTTTTCACTTGCTTACAGCCGTCCCTTGTTATTGGCTTTTGGACCCAACTTCTGCAGTGTTCCAAAAGCATTGCACGAGCTTGTAGATGAATATTCGCATTACGTCCGGATTGGATGTTGAGCAGAGAGATCGAGCTTCCATTGTTTGTGCGATTAATTTCAAACCGCTTTACTGGTAGCGATGGTTTGTCCTCGAACCAACAAAAACCACCACGTCCATCAGTAGCAGTAGCGGCAGCAGCATCACATTTTCGCTCATTTCGTCGACAACACGACGGTCAGATGCTTCGTCGACCTCTTGGCCGTGAAGCCAATCATCTTTTGCGCTGCATCGGCATCGGGTCGAAATCCTGCAAACACGTGGACAGAAGAAGAAGACATAATTAAAATGAAAAACATGAACTGTTTAAACAAAATCTGCGTTGTATACAGATGGATGTATTGACGCAAAGCGAAGACTTGCTACGGAAAAACCGAATAGCGACGGTGCTTCCGTTTTTCTATCTCGCTTCCCAAAATGAATATGTATGCACGGGTGGAAGGAAAGGGCGTTGAAGGCTATGCTAATGAGGAATGAATATTAAGTTTGTTAATGAAAAATGATAATTCAACTATTGCAACCGCCCCGTGGTTTGTGGTGCGCGCGATGAGTTTTTGGTTTGAGCTTGTTTTGCATTGCGCATTGCGTTGAAGTATATTCTTATTTTTTCTAGCTTTCAGCAACGTTGTCTCCCTGCAAGATGTCTAGAGAGATGTTGAGGTTCGTGGTTAATGAAATGAAAAGAAGTGTCGAATGTTTAGCATGTTTGAAATAGTTTATTCTTCTCATTCTAACCCACAAAACTTTCAACACACATACTGAAGAAACCAATGGGGAAGCTTAATGTCCCTTTCTCTGGTCGAGTTCACATTACTCTCGATATCACATAATTCTTGATATTGGTCGAAGAAATAGAGCCAGAGTACCAGCCCCTTTTTGGACCCATTTCCAGCCCCATTTCTCAACCTCGCCGATGAGCGCAATGCCAAACCTCACCCGTATCCCCGTTGCCCTGTCATTCATCGTTCAATGTTCAAATGTTCCCGACATCAGCACCAAACCAGAGGCCGGAGAGAAGAAACAATGCATTTCAAACATTTGCATCGGCATGTTAAGACGGTGCAGACTAGCTGAAACCAAGGTAAGAGAGGACAAAGGCATTGAAGGGTCGGTGGATGAGCGTTTGTGTGCGAGCCTTCTCGTATGAGCTATGATCGAGAAGTGCACATACGTAAACTCCTTCAACAAAACCGCCCAACTTCCTCTCCTCATGATCGCTCTCGCTTTTCCACAATGCCTATTGTGTGACTTCCACTGACTGGCTTTCCGCCTTGCATGGCATACACACCTTCGTACACCCACTCCTGAGCTCATACAAACCATACAGTATAATAGTGTTGGAAAATTCGATTTCGCTAGGTCAACACATATCTATATAAAGACGCCTTTACCACCCCTCTAGCAACCCCCAATCACACAAATTTGTGGATCAATTGTGGAGCACGAACGAGCGCATATTTTCGAGCAGTTCCGGCTTTTGAGCTTTTTCACCACACCAGCTCTACTCCTTTTCTCGTCCGGATCACGTTCCAATTGAAAGCGAATAATGTTTTAAGACATCGGTAGGCTTTCGGCTACTAATAAAGATGCCCGGGAATCCTCCAAAGAAATAGAGGACACGGAAGGTACAAGAAGCATACAACACACACATACACGTTGCGGAGCGGGGATGCGATAAATATTCAATTTGCAAACCAGCAGCATTCCCAGTATGTAGGGCTAGCTGCAGCAACTATGCCGTTGATGCTAATGGCATTTAACCGAAGGATGGTTCAACATCCGGAAGCTTGCTCTTCCCAAGGTGTACAGAAACTTTATTGCTAGAACATGCGCATATATTCTAGTGCACCGCCAGCGATTGAACCGTTTCGACTGCCGGGGTACGAACTCATCTTGCATGCATACAAATCATTGTTCTGTAAATGGCCCCGGCCCCGCCTCGAAGCACTTTACATTCAACAACTTTTCCGGTGTGTGTCCTCCCAACAACCGTCGTCATCGTTGTGCAATCGGCCCAGTTGCCCGGTGGTACTGAACATCAGCACGTAATCTTATCCTCGTTCCAAATTCAGCGTTCCATAAACATTAATGATGTATGTACGCGGTTTCACTGGAGTGTGTTTGTGTGCTACTACCCTACGACGGTTCTAGAATCCGTTTCACTGATGCATGTTGATGAAAACGAGCCCGTTCACCGTCGAGTCGCGGAATCAGCACGTCCGAGCATTCCATTAATAAACCTCTACCTCTCCTCATACCTCGTATCTTTGTGTTGCCTACGAGGGTCACTGTGACCATCAAAATAAAGCGAATACCTTGAGCGAATGTGTTAGAGTTTGTTGCGCTTGTGATGGTACCACGTGACATTCCATCTTCAGATAACCGAAGGTCATTGTACACACGCATGCTAATCGATCGCTTCAAATAAGATCAATTCGAGCACACGGCTTACCGAAGACACAAACCAACCACAGCTGCTCGAATGTGCTCGATCAATTTGCTTCGAACGTTTCCTTCGCCATTCGGCAGCATAAAACGAACACAAAAAAGGCCACCATCATCCAAAACGTTTCGGAAAGTGCACTATCTCTTCGATCTGGAGTGTCAGGTTGGGTACGGGCTTGGCTGACATGATCCAATGGTACCCGGTTCGGTACTATACGATGAAATGTTTCACAGGCAATACGACACTGGGGACAGGTTTGGGAGCTTGAAGGGAGAAGACATTGGATATTATACAAAATACACAACCGTAATGTAAACAGTTACCACTCAAACCACTGCATCAAACAATCGATGTGAAAGATGTGCCCACAGCACGTGATGCAAATGTCCTTTGTCAGCAGCTCCCAGCAAATCGGACAAATCAGCTCACAATACGGCGTATCCGAATGGCAGTAGCGTAATAGCGGGTGCGGTTCTTCATCTTCCGATGCACTTTTCATGTGAAAAGCAAAAACATGAAAAATACTGATACCAATTTTACCAACTAAGAAATTTTAAAAGTGTGCCCAAATAGACAACCTTTCTTTTTAATTGTAATGAGTGATTTACGTTACATCAGCAAAGCTTCCTTTGATGTGTATGCATTCATACCTGCCGGATTTTGGTGTCATTCGTAAAAGCAGGAGGAAAATAATCATTACTACTTTTCGTGATTAATAAGCTTAAAAACACACTTTCCGTACTCCTTGAATTTCAGTTTCCTATTAATCTTAAAAAATATGTAAAAAAGCTAGTGCGTTTACAGCTAATTACTCCTGAGAAAGTTTATCTAGTGCGCCAGGTGGTTCCTATTAGCAACGATCCACTCCTGCCGTGTACCGTGTAACTATATCCCTCTTCAACCAACTTAGTAGCACAGAAGTACATCATCATCATCATCATCATCATCATTACCATCATCATCACCATCCCTATGCCGTTTGCAATGTTTAAACAAAAGAAAATCGAATCATGGATTGGTTACCAGGTGATAGGAGGGGAAAGTTGAAAAAACGCATCCCGGAAAAGAAATACGCATGAAGCATGCAATCAGCAAATACCAACAACAACCCTAAT
>KB696542.1:0-11629 GCA_000349165.1 Anopheles christyi | reverse complement strand
GGTTAGCATTAGGTTTTAAAGTTTACTTTACGAATGCTTGGTGTTGGCTTGATTTTATTATCGTAATGGTAAGTATGGCCAACCCCACCGTCATCATAAACATTGGCCGGACCCACATACAAGTCTGTTATCTCCATATGTATCTCCATTTTGAAAAACGATCGTAACAATGACATTGCCAAACATAATTTCACACACACACACACACACACACAGTCATCGTTAGTTACAAGAGAAAATTATTTTTGCCTAGCTCGCAGTGAAATTTCCTTCCCTTAATATATCTCAACAGTAATATACTATCAATTGAGTGAAGGTGACTTTGTTAGATATTTTATTGAAGCCATTTGTTTTGTTGAATTTGCGTTTCATTAGTATTTCTTCCTCCGTTCAATAATTTTTCTTTAGCTTTCACTGATAAATCTTGCCGCTATCTGGGTAGGAGCGGCCGATATTCCAGCTTTCCGCTCAATGCGTACACTGCGCGCCTTACGCCCGCTTCGTGCCGTATCACGTTGGGAGGGTATGAGAGTAAGTACCAAGACTCTTGGTTCTCTTGCGTACGTTTTGATTGCTAAGAGGCACTACCTCTTTGATGGTGTACTACTTTGTGCAGTGACATTTGTTTGTGGAAGCTATCTTGCTCTTCCCTTCAATTTTCTACGTTCTAGCTGGCAATTCACGATTATTATCTATTTCTTCCATGTAGTCTTCTATATGTTTGTATAGACGTGTGCTGTATGTCCTCAAAATATTCGTCCAAAGAAAAATCTGTCATCTATCTTTTTTGTTCACGTTGCTGATTTACAAACTTAAACGAAAGTTTAACGCAGCTTATAATTCATAATGTGTAATATTTGATGTTTAGTGTAAAGAACACTCTCTATCGTGGTTTTTCTTTCGTGTAAAATTGTACAATTGCGAAACAGCTCATACAAAATAATGACGTGGATTACAAATACAGATACTATAAAAATGGGCTCACGTGGAGCCAAGTCGTGTTTCTTTTAATTGTAATATAAATTTATTTTAAAACAGTGGCAGTGATAGGAAGACTGTAAACCAGTAAGTTTCAACTATAAGAAAGTGAGGTAGTAAAGCTGGTACAATGGTAGTAAAAAGGCATTGCGTCCTTTTTCATTAACAGATTCAGTCCTAACATATGTTTAGCACTGTACAAATAATAGAGAATTAATTAATATGTAGGTTAAAAGTTGATACTGTGTAAATTAATAGTCCAATCTTTAAAATTTCGACCTGATATGTTTAGCACAGCTGCATACTACCCTTGTTGTTTGATGTCGTTGTGATGCAGCAGAATTGCTTTCACAATCGACTGCATCGCATCTATTTATTGGATTATGTACATGATATGATACATGATACATGAGCTGCAGCAATACTTTTGCATTAATAAGCATTTAGGGGCATCTCAGATAGACAGACCTGACAGACCATCTGAAGAAATTAAAAAAAAAAAAAATTACTATGATAACGCTTTTACAAATTTGAGCATTTGACGGCTTCAAGCGGCAATGGTCAGCAGCTTGATGGTAAATCTATGCTTTATAATGTCCAATGTTAGGGAGATAGCTGAACAAATTAGTAAAAAATTACTTATTGCACACTTTCTACAAACTAAAGCCGCAAATGTACATATATGTCAATTGAAAATATCCAAACCATGTTGTAAGGAATGATGTAATTTATGTTGTGCGTGGTGGTTACTGGTACCAGATAATCAGCTCAAATTCTTTTGAAAGGCTTTTATTAGGCTTTATTTGAGGGAAAAAATAATACGTGGATTTTAGACGCGTCTTTAGGTGTTATTTATGTAGCTGAAAATGCAAAAAGCTGCTTAAGTATGTATCGGTGTGTCTTTTGTGTCTTTTTCTCTTATGTTTGATGTGTTTTTATAAATTATCACTTACTTTTTGAATTTATTTGTGAGAAAATGGTTACTATTCTACGCTAAGGGTCTAGGATCGTGATTTATATGTTAATTCATTTATTAAACAGATTCCAATAAGGAATTCCAATGTAAACGTAGTTGTTCCATCATTTGTTTAAGAATGAAGAGGTGTAAAATCAAAACATTACAAAAAAGAACATTTCAACTTTTAATAATTTAAATTTGCAACAAAATTCCATAATTGAGTTACAAATATTGAGCCCAATCGTTTACTGTAATCAATATATTTGTTTTAATTGCATCACTTTCCTTATCGCTTTATTGTCATCAGCCAAAACGCAGCATAATTATTCATTTATTCTATTATTCAACAATGTTACGTACATTGTACAAAAGTCCAAACCGAATTATACATCAGTTACAATAAACAATCGTTCTTTTCTATGTTTAAAACACAATAATTTACATCCTACATTACCAAGTCAGGTCATTCACTTATATGGAGACAACAAAAAGATACGGGCGGTTTTAGATAAACTACACGAAAATCATTCATCAAATATTCACCGGATTTGATCCATACTTTTCCTAGGTATCTTTGATAAACTTCGTTGCTTCACTTTGTGGAGCTGGTGGTATTCAAGCATTCAAAACCATGCGAACTCTTAGAGCCCTGAGACCGCTACGTGCCATGTCCCGTATGCAGGGAATGAGGGTACGTAATTATGAAGTGTTCAATTTCTAAATAGTTTCAATTACAAACATCAAGCAGAAAAAACATAGTCATTTTACATATCGACTTGCACCAACATTTAATTTCAAGTATGAAACCAGTATGAAATTTCATTAAAGACAATTGTACTATCCTAACACTCCCTTTAGATTGTTCTTATATGGTGTTAGTTAATATAATTTTAACAATCTGGTAGAATATGTTACTGTAAAACAAGCTATAGTTTTAGAGCTATTACTAACCATTTCTCCATCACAATGTATCCTAACATTTCACTAGTACTATAGGATAGTTGTTTTCTTGCATTAAGTTGCATTTCTAGCTGTTTGTTCGTTAGATTGTATATTTATCGTTTCATTTCTGTTTAAGCCAAATTCGATAGTGTTTTTTGTTAAAAGAGAATTTATTTTTTTATTAAATACAGAGACATGCTTTTTTGTCAGATATAATAGCCAGGACGAATGCTTTTAAGTTTATATTCTTTAACTACATAATCGCACGATGCATTTCATAGCTATATGCAAAAGCCAGGTACATCATTTTTATAACCTACGCTAATTTGCTATATGTTTACTAAGTAACTTTGTAAAACTAACATGTTATACACATTAAAAAGAATGTACAAAACTGGGATGTGCTATCATTATACTCGCTTATATCCGTTATTATGCGACACATAAACAGTAGATATTCCTTCATTATTCCCTAAAGCACGCAATGGTTTTCATTCATACATTGTTTTTATTTGGCCTTTTCTTAAAATTGTTGCATAAAAGATGTTTTTTTTCCATCCAACATACTTCAAAGAATATTCACGAAACTGAAACATGAACACAAAGCACAATGTATAATTTTATCTACAGTATATTTGATGTAGCACGCTTTTCATGTTGATTGTTTCCATGTGCTAATTTTGTTTGACACTCTAAAAACAAAGCTACATTTCTTAACAAATACCTTGCAATAAATAACCTTATCATACTTGACAAACATTTTTTTCTACTGTATTTTATTAAATGGCTACACACTATACGTAACGCAATAAAATAGGTCGTCGTGAATGCGTTGGTTCAAGCTATACCGTCCATCTTCAACGTGCTGCTGGTTTGTTTGATATTCTGGCTGATATTTGCAATCATGGGAGTGCAATTATTTGCCGGCAAATACTTCAAGGTAAGAGCTAAAGTTTCCAAAACCTGTAAATATGCGCTAACTCACGCGGTAATTTCAGTGTGTGGATAAGAATAAAACAACATTACCTCACGAAATTATTCCGGATGTAAATGCGTGCAAAGCCGAAAACTATACATGGGAAAATTCACCGATGAACTTCGATCACGTCGGTAAAGCATATCTGTGTCTTTTTCAAGTAGCTACATTCAAGGGATGGATACAAATAATGAACGATGCTATTGACTCTCGGGATGTAAGTTGTGTAAAAGCGTATGTAAGAAAGTATGTTTTAACAGATTTAAATGATCTTTTCTCCGGTTCATGGTGCAGGTTGGTAAACAGCCTATAAGGGAAACGAATATCTACATGTATCTGTACTTTGTGTTCTTCATTATCTTCGGCTCATTCTTCACGCTGAACCTATTCATTGGTGTTATTATTGACAACTTCAATGAGCAGAAAAAGAAAGCTGGAGGATCGCTGGAAATGTTCATGACAGAGGATCAGAAAAAGTACTACAATGCAATGAAGAAAATGGGATCCAAGAAGCCTCTCAAGGCAATTCCTCGACCAAGAGTAAGTGTTTCAAAGGTGTCTGTTTGCGTTTGGTTAACTTAACATTTCCATTATATTCCAGTGGCGGCCGCAAGCAATAGTTTTTGAGATTGTGACAAACAAAAAGTTTGACATGATTATCATGTTGTTCATCGGATTCAATATGTTAACTATGACACTAGATCACTACCACCAAACGGAAACGTTCAGTTTTGTGCTAGATTATTTGAACATGATATTCATCTGCATTTTCAGCAGTGAATGTTTGATGAAAATATTTGCACTGCGTTATCATTATTTCATCGAGCCGTGGAATCTGTTTGATTTTGTTGTCGTCATTCTTTCGATTTTGGGTAAGAGTATCAGTTTCATATAAAACAATGTGAAAACCAACATATGTTACTCTTGATAAACAATATAAAACTAAACCATCTCTTTCCTTCAGGTCTTGTCCTAAGTGATATCATTGAAAAATACTTTGTATCGCCAACGCTTCTGCGTGTCGTACGAGTTGCAAAAGTGGGTCGAGTATTGCGTTTGGTAAAAGGAGCCAAGGGTATTCGGACGTTGCTGTTTGCATTAGCCATGTCGCTACCTGCACTGTTTAACATCTGCCTGCTTCTCTTTTTGGTGATGTTTATCTTTGCCATTTTCGGAATGTCATTCTTCATGCACGTCAAAGATAAGAGTGGCTTAGATGACGTGTACAACTTCAAAACATTCGGCCAGAGCATGATCTTGCTGTTTCAGGTAAAATTTGTTTTTCCCTTTTTTAAAGTGTCAATAATATTGTCTTACTACATACAACGTACAATGATATCCATTTCAGATGTCCACCTCCGCTGGGTGGGATGGTGTGTTAGATGGTATTATCAATGAAGAAGACTGTCTTCCACCAGACAATGATAAGGGCTATCCGGGAAATTGTGGTTCATCAACGATCGGCATTACGTACTTGTTGGCGTATCTAGTAATAAGTTTTCTTATCGTTATTAACATGTACATCGCTGTTATCCTCGAAAACTATTCGCAAGCTACGGAAGACGTTCAGGAAGGTTTGACGGACGACGACTATGATATGTACTACGAAATATGGCAACAATTTGATCCCGACGGTACACAATATGTGCGATACGATCAGTTGTCAGACTTTTTGGACGTACTGGAACCGCCTCTACAGATACATAAACCAAATCGCTATAAGATTATATCGATGGATATTCCTATATGCCGTGGCGATATGATGTTCTGTGTCGATATCCTAGATGCACTAACGAAAGACTTCTTCGCTCGGAAGGGAAATCCTATTGAAGAGACGGCGGAGTTAGGTGAAGTTCAACAGCGTCCAGACGAAGTTGGTTACGAGCCAGTTTCATCAACGCTCTGGAGGCAACGTGAAGAGTACTGTGCACGCTTGATACAGCATGCATGGAAACGCCACAAGCAGCGTCATGGTGGGGGAACTGACGCTTCTGGTGATGATCTTGAAGTAGATGCCTGTGATAACGGTAGCGGTGGTGATAATGGCAATGAAAATGATGGAAGTGGAGGTGGTGCAGTAGGTAGTGGCGATAACGGCAGCCAGCATGGCGGCGGCAGTATAGGTGGTGGAGGAGGTACTCCTGGTAGTGGTAAAAGTAAAGGAATTCTTGGCGGTTCTCAGGCTAACATAGGTATAGTGGATCATAGTATATCACCAAAGGAATCACCGGATAGTAACGGCGATCCCCTAGGTCGTCAGACGGCCGTTCTTGTGGAGAGTGATGGATTTGTGACGAAAAATGGTCACCGTGTCGTCATACACTCACGATCTCCCAGCATAACATCGCGAACGGCGGATGTCTGAGCCAGGTCTCGCCCCCCTCTCTCGGATTCAGATTCCGAAGCACGGCAGAAATAATATTTAAAATGACATGGAATATAAGGTTGAAGCATCCCAACAACATCAACAAAATCTCTCAAACAAACGCAAGCTATCTTATGTAAATGTAAATAGTCATTCAGAAAGAATTGACATCAAACACCTCAATCTACAGAACGGAAAAGGATAATTCTAAAGGAAGTAAAAACGAGGTTGTTTTGCTGATGCTGAAACACTCTAGCACAATCGGTCAGACAGTGAACGTAACGACATAAAATAAACAGCGAACCTATCACGGCAACAGTGGGGCAGGTAACGCCATTCAAAGGGTAATTAACATGGAACCATGATTCCCTTTTTCGCTACATCACTTGAGATGGATCCTGAGATAGATCTTGAGTGCCATTGCAAACTAGAAACTCGCTCCAAAATTGAACACAAATTATAGAGCAAGTAATCCAAATGACGCGTGATACTGATGAAAAAAACGCATGATTGATTTTAAACATTGGCAGGCATTCAAATTTGTTCAAAGATGCCGCATTTCAGCATTATTACTAATGTTTCATACATTAAATAACAGCACGCTGTTACAATTACAGTTCAATTGCAATGTGCACATTATTTGCTCACTTTAAAAAGCATGCTTAAGTTGTATATTCGATACGCTTGTAAGCATGTTTGTCTTCAGTATTTACCCAGGCAATTTGCACAGATTTTAAAAGATGTCCTTCACCATGTGTGCTAGTGCGGAGTATAAAGCAAACGCCATAAAATGGCCAAGAAAACATTCGATCTGAAAACAATACTAGCAATGGTAAAAAACAGGGCTTGAGCAATCTTGTTTCGATCGATTCGAAATAGAAAGGAATACAATGTGTTTAACATTCTTCAATCTCAATATATAAACTTAATATATCAAGCAGAGTTATTTTAATTGCAAACAAACAAACTAACAGTAAAAAGCAATGTGATGATTAGTCTCCGCTTCAAGCTTGTTTTAATAGCTTGAGTTCAAACCGAGAATCCAGTGTGAATCAGTTGAATTTATCTTTCGATTTCCATTTACTATCTGCTTTCTTCTGCCACTTGTACTTGAATCAACGTGAAAATCAAAATGAAGGTAAAACACAATGCATTGAAAGCGTTTACTTCTTTATTGAATATGTTTACAATGTGTCACTCTGTGATCTACTTACAGTTAAAATATTGAGTAAATAATTGTAAAACGCATTTAACAACTACGCAAATCAAAACACGGTACAACTGTGTATTGCTGTCATTCTTACAAATGCATGAAAGCTGCTATAAATTTATGGGAGCGGGCATTGAATTTCAAGATTCATGCTATAACGAATTAAGAATTAAAACAAAAAAAGAGTTGTCCTTAACCGCACGAGCACTGCATGGATTCTGACAGTACTTATCAGTAAACCCTCTGCTACGTTATTCCGCAAAACCAACCGAAATAAATATGCATAATGGTAATCGAAAATGGTTACCATCCGCATCCGTAACTAATACGTCAAACGAAATCTGTCAGTCACTAGCAAAGCAAAATCAAGCTTGGCCAATTTCATT
The DNA here is from genome assembly GCA_000349165.1 of Anopheles christyi. Classification (NCBI taxonomy): domain Eukaryota; kingdom Metazoa; phylum Arthropoda; class Insecta; order Diptera; family Culicidae; genus Anopheles; species Anopheles christyi. The sequence goes on along the minus strand of KB696542.1, from coordinate 3,814 downwards.
GTTAATATGTTTCTGCGTGCAATCAAAAAGCCACCAACAAAAAGGAATGAGAGATATAAATGATTTTGAAAAATATTGCAATAAAGCATAATCATTTATATCGAAGTGAAAACAAATGCTAATAAAAATCAAATGCGAGGGGTCGGGGCGAGCCTTTGAATGTAATGTTTATAATTATTAAAATTAACTAGAAGTAAAATATATTCGCTCTTATAGACTTACCAGAGAACACTGCAACACAAGATCACCGGTTCATAATTAAAAACAAAAAGAAACATTTCGAACTGTAACACGGACACAACCTAACATAATAGAATGCTTTTTAACATTAACGAATATTGCCAGTATATGAATGCTCGCAGCATTGAAATGCGATTGATTCTTGCTAGCTGGTGGAAAGGAAAATAGGTAAATTAAAGTACACTTAAAAAAAAAAAACATAGGTATAGTTTCAAAAGGCAAGCGAATACTGCATGCATCTCTATCACGGAAAACATAAGGGATGCCAAAATCCTGTTGTGAAAATCGTTTCGTCAGTTTTGGCGCCGGGTGCGATTTACTTAGTGTCTAAACGGTGCGAAGTATCCAGTGGGGATTGATATAAGGGAAAATGCTAACGAGTATCAAAGAATTAAAACAAAATGTTATGAAACTACAATGACGGGGCTGCAAGGCGTGAGTGCTTGAATAGAACCATCATATAGACAGCAGAAGCTAATCAAAAAGCTTATATATCAATCATTTTCAGACAGCAGAAGCTCTGAATAATGAGAAAAGGCTAAATGCAAATGAAAGCAACTGAACAGTCGATAAGCTTGGTAAATCAGCATTACACGCATATGCACCAACACAAGAAGAGACGATAAAACGTGGCAAGGTATATCTTAAAACGAAGTTTCCTTATAGGTTCCCTTTTTACCGATTGCTTCATAAGAATGCTTTTGTGATATTAAATAAAATCTAAAAAATAAAGAAGAAGCAACAACAACAGCAACACATACACAAAGAAGGATTGAACGTTGCATGCACGGTTTACAGATTAATTATATCTAGAGCAATGTGCAGATGTGTAAAGTAAAATACGAATCAGATAAATAGGATAGGTTGGCCGCGAGCATTCGTTCATAAAAACTGAAGAGTGGTCTCTGATTCATGTATTGACTATAGCCAAATCCAGTTTTAAACATTGGAAATCGCTCTTTATTATTAACAAGTCCAAGTCAATAGATTCACATGTATCACTATACGTTTGTAAAAAAAAAAAAAATGCGTATGGATCACTGCCACATACATGCATTCGCTCACTTTACAGTACCTATTAAAGCTTATCCCAAACAGAACCATTCAAGTAGAGTGATTGTTCTCTAGAGTGTTTCTTTGCTTTTTATTTCTACTTAACACTATTTTTCATACCATTACTGCCTAGCTTCACATTAAGCAACTCAAGCAGAAATGCAAACCAAACGCGCTCACAACATTGTGACCAATGTTTACACGGATAACTAATGTGTTGCAACACCGTTAGAATGTGTATGCCGTTCTACTAAACATAATGCGTTCCTTCAAACACTTTGATATGGGTATTATGCTTTTACATTGTGCTTATCATACCGAACACTTGGGAAAAAATCGAGACAAAGGGTAATCTTGTAGATAGGTAGCACAACGCTCATTACAAATTGAAGGTTGGTGAGCGTGCCATAGTTATTCATCAAGTATTTTAGTTTAACCTAACATCTAACATCGAGTAAATTAAAAAGAGCGCCCACCAACACAGGTACTGCAAAACATGGGTCACAAAACAAAAATATACCAAAGATTTAAAATCAACCTCTTACAATTCATGCAAAATCCAATGGTATGACAAACGCTAAGTGGGAAAGAGGGAAAGTGGAACCAGCTAATTGAATTTTCACATCCGCAACATAAAGTTATACTTACACACGCACAAATGCACGTCGTCCGGCATATACTTTCCCTTACTCAACCACACACACACGCACACTTACATACACGTGCAGACAGACATCTCACGGTAAAACTTTTTTTTTTACACCAATAAACACTTTAACATTCTTTTGAACTAATAGCAAACGAGTGGCACACACAACAACTGCTTTCAAAATAGAGCCTTTTTTTGTTTTGTAATGTACCTTATAACCATTCATTACAATTTATTCCAAGAAAAGGAACCAACGATCTGTTTAAACTATATCTGATTGTTGGTTGATTTTGTGTACCCCTTTCGTCGGTAATTCATAACATCGAGAAAAAAAAACCCGTTCAAAACAACCCATCTTGTGTGAAATAAAAATGTTCGCTTGAAGCGGTGGAGAAAAAATCTCATACCAAAAACTTGTATGACGATACGAGGAATAGTAGTAGAAACAACAGTTTTGGATGCAGAAATAACAAAAAAGCAACACATGCATGTGAAGTGAATATAGAAGAAGCCGTTTAGCTAGATTTGATAAGAGGCACAGGCAAAGTTTTCGTAAAATTGCGCTTATTGTCCGATTTGCTCACTGTCTATTTGCTAGCGCTAGTGCTGCGCATGCGTACATGCTTGTGCTTTTGTCATAACATGCATTCATCCAATTGTCCGTCTTGAAAGCATTACAATTTGAAACCAGAAATGACTCATTCTTGCGCCGCGCAGCAGAGAAAAATAGATAGATTAAAAAAATAACAAAAGGAGCTATTGAAACTAGTGTGTATCCTAAATTTAAAAATTGGCATGAACAAAATCCGCAGATGGATACTAAAGTTTGTAAAAAAAAATCACGCACTTAAGCAATGCACATTTGAATAAGTTAAATGGTGTGATGAATGAATCGAACTATGATTCATACCGAGACTTAGTATCTTATTTAACGAAGGGAGAAATATATTCTGTAAGAAGCAGAAAACTAGAGGCAGAGTTAGCAAAAAGAAAGAAAAAAAAACACAATAATAAACATAAAATACAGCAGGCGTGCTTTTAGCTGTACTTAATCCACCTTTAACAGTCCGGTTAAAGTGAGGCGCAACCAGATTAGCTGCAATCGCATGCTTACGCATCAGCAAAGTACAGCATTTAAAAAGGATTGTAGCGCGTAAAAACCAGGAAAAAAAACATGTAGCCACAATAAGGATGGTCCCACTTATCACAGAAATAATGTATTGAGGGAGAAAAGTCCCACATGTCCAAAAAACAAACAACAATTTCAGTGCCTTTTTCAAAAATAAGTGTGCAAGAAATATAACACCCAAAGTCGAACCATGATGTTCGAGTGACTAAATTTGAAACAATGCGGGATGTATCGAACGAATGGGCAAAGTAATCGCGTAGATCTAGTGCTGCAAGAATGTAAAGAAGAACGTTCTAACGCGAAATAAATAACTGGGAATGGAATGATTTTAATCACGCATGATTTCACTAGATTCACAAAGGAAGGTAATATATACGAACAGATATTATAAATCGATACCAATGATTCGAAGTACACAGCAACAAAAACAAAACCAACGTAAAGTATTCATAATCCGGAAGCCTCTATTGTTCATTGCGCAACTGAATGCATGCCATTAAACCCATGTCTTATTCAAATGTTACACGAAAGGAAACCAAAGAAACATACTATTTTAGGACACTTCTATTTGTGAATTGTGCTAGGTTGCGTTTTTGCGCAAATATTTCCATTCGCTTTTTTTTTTTTTTAGTTGATGTTCCATTTTCCGTTGAAGAAGGTTTTGATATTCCCAGAAACAGAAATCCGCTACAGATGAATGAAATGAATTAATTATTTTGCAGAAGGTATAAAAAACACTAGTC
>KB696540.1:0-11787 GCA_000349165.1 Anopheles christyi | reverse complement strand
TGGGTGAAGGGGATGAAAAGGGGACACAATATTGTCACATCCACTTAATGCGACGGTGTGGCAGTTACCGTCAATTTTGTCACCGGAAAGTGCATACCGTGGGATGGAAAGTGCTTTTTCCTTCGCGTCCCGGGCATATTTGGATGGATGGAAAAATAAAATGTAAAATACATTTAATAAGATAGTAAACGGGGGAGAGCAAAAAAAAATACAACCATCATCCGCATCCGCTGGTCGTCCGCTGGCTCTCAATTAGTGCAGTGTCACGAATTCGGATTCACGGCTTGTGCGAGATGCTTGTTCTTTTTTGCTGCTTCGCACTCGGATGCTGCTTTTTTTTTTTTTGCAATGACATAAACCGTCGATGGTGCTGCTGTTGCTCTTATGATTTATTCCTTCCTAAATAAGTGCCTGTGCGCGCTGTCGTTAATGGTGAAGGCGTGTGAATTTGCTGAAAGGCCAACCGTGTTTCACCGTCCTAGCCGTAGTAGTGAACGATACTGTTCACCTCTGGCAATCAGGTGTGTGCATTTGTTTCTCCTCTTTTGTTTCGCTTTCTTTTTGCTCTTCACCTTTAATGGATCGAATTTTAATGGCCTGTGGCCTAACATTATTCATAAATGGTGCATTTAATTTGTGCTTTTTGCAAGGCTATGGGATATTTGTATGTTATTTATTTAGCAGATAAGCCCTATAGAAGCGAAAATAGTTAAGTTTTATCAATTAAACTAGTGTATGTGCTATTCAACAAGCAAGTTTTATTTAATTGTTTTCTGTCGTGCTTTTTGTTTGGGGTTTGTGAATTCATTTTTATAACAAAATGATTTACTTGCTCAAACAAGAGAAAAAAAAGATACTTTGGCCATACAAAAATCCATAAAACTGATCCAAACATGCATTTGATGCTAACTTAAGCAAATTGAGTAGTTTCGGACACTAATCTTCTCAATAAGTGTTAATGTTCTCAATGTTACAATAAGCTCTTCTATACCATCCACAATCTTCAGTATTGAGCCGAATCGTATCTACAACATAGGAAGGCTATTTTGAAATGCTTAAATTTCCCCACTTAATGAACTCCATATCGCTTGGATCTAAAATTTCCTTGCGAATGAATGAATTGAAAATAAGTGAGCATCAACCAGGTATTAAGTGAGTTATCGAGGGAAAATATGTTTTGAGATGTTTCAATATGACCCCCAAAAACTCGAATTTCTATTTAAACCACACATACAAAATTGAGAATAGAATGCTACTCAATACTACCTGAAAGCCACTAGAAAACCACAGGCGAGATCGCAAGATCGTCATCATTTATCAGAGAGTTTTCAGTATCAGTAGGCTGAATTTTACGAAAGTCACCCCACTATCAACCGCATCACCCACACCGGCAAACGTCAAAACACGAGCAAGCGAGCGAGAAACAAAAAAGAAAGTCAGCATTCCGGGACAACACAATTCCGGTCAGCAAACTCGCACAGCATGTGGCTTTGCGTGAAACAATCTCGCACGCTTGCTCGCAGCCAAGCGACTTTACGACGCAGCACGACGAACTACTAAACCCCGTAGTGGTGTAGTGGTGTGTGGTGTAAGTATGTCGTACCTGATTAAACCGTGCGTAAACGAGCGAGTGACCATCGAATCGAGCGTACCCTTCTCTATCTCACAACCACCTTTAGCAGATGCGATGAATGAATGTTCACAAAGCGGACAAAAGGATGGAAACAACTGCTGCATGAATGAATGAATGAGCCGTACGGTGGTATGCGTGTAGCGTAACGTTGCCGGTGCGAAAGGATATTCATACGCAAACTCCACGCCCCTTTGCAATACAAGCGTGTGTGTTGGTGTGCAAGAAATGAATATATCATAGGCCACGCCTCCCGGCAACGATATGGCGTCCATTGCTTGGTAAATAGCGTGTCGGGACAACGTGACGAAATATTTCATGCTGGATGTTGCAAAGTTGCATCGGGAGCTTCACACATTGGCAGTGTGGAGTAAATTTAGGCACACGAGCAATGTGGAGCGTGTGGTTGTGTAACTGAGCCCTTTGGCGTTTGCAAGAGCTCCCTATTTGGGGGGTGGTGGGAGAAAAGATGGCACAAACTCAATTGCGGTTGCCACAGGAGCAGTCGGTCAGGTCGGATTTTACGCTACTGACAGCGCGACTACCTCGCTCCTGCCAGTCCTACTGTGCCTTTCCACCAAGAGTGGGCTTCAAACTGCTGGCATACGATATAGGGATGACTGTAGCGTTTTTGGCACCCTCACCCCCTCCAGACGAGGGAATGACGAAACATAAGGCTGTTCAACGAGAGGGCATCATTCGTTCACCATCATCATCGGTGCTCTCGCTCTTTCAACCCTCTGTACACGAAACGTTTAGAGGGTGACTGTGTGTGTGTGTGTGTGTGTGTGGGCCGGAAGGACATGAAGCTAACGACGAAAGGCACCGACGAATCAGTGGTTAGCTTCGGAAAACGGAATGAGAGGCAAGTGGTGGCAAACATCATCTGGTTCCAACCTCCTAGCACAAGCAAGCGTCACAGCCAACGTGAACTAGGATGAAGTCAATTTTGCTATCAGTCGTTAAGCAGCTTCCATCGCAGGCAGCCAGGCGGTGGTGTCATCGAGTCAAGCAAAACAACAAAAAAAAACTCCCCATCGACATCGACAGTTGCTTCCTGAACCAGCAGCGCGATCAGTTTTTCGGCCCAGCGACGGGCCTCCCACGAGTGAGTGAGATAGAACTGCAAGGACAATGGATTGCCGGAGCCGAAGTGTGTGATCTTTTGCGTGCAAATGTACAGCAGCATAAGCCAAAGTTCACTTGAAACAGTGAACTGCCCGAGTGGTTGAATAGTACGAGTGACAAGCTCGCCAGATAGAGGAAAGCTTTGACGTCGGGTGCACAAACAACCAGCGTTGAACGTTTGGTCCCGATGCAAAACCCGTTGCGTACAACAGAACAGGAATAATTAACGTGTCGAGTCGTGTAGCTCCGTATGAGGTGAGGTTAGGTGCAAACAATCCAGCAGTGTCTAGAGTAGTGTGTGCAGTGCAGGAAAGAAATCATGACACAAGGTGCCATCACACCTAGGGGTCACATCGAGAAGATGTGATTATCCCGATTCGCATCGAGTGTATGTGCCACACACGTCGGTGATATTTTTTAATTCGCTTTTTGCTGCCAAAACTAAAAAACAAAAGGTCAAACGAGAACCTGCCTTTTTGTGAATGACGAGTGTTAAGTGTGAAATATCACCGAAAGTCGTCCAAGTGCCAAAACTTCCAAAGGATATGTTTGTCTTATTTGAAACGTGTCAGGCAACAAAGTCAGTTTGAACCCATTTTATAGTGGTGCTCGAGTGAAATCAGTTCCAGTGTATACTGTTTGTGATTCTGCAACGGAAAAGTGTGTTAGTGCGTGTGTTGGAATTTAGTTGCCTTGTGAAGCCATTGCGGCAAACAGGCTCACGGTGGATTTCAAACTTATTTGGCAACCGCGCAGAATGGGAACAGGTACGGATTATGGCCGAAGTGAGTTAGTTGAAGCAAAAGCTCGATGGTATTTAACATTTCGAATTTAAAATAATACATATTTTTTAAATTGAAGAATTTCTTGTAATGCGTTTTTCATTCCATTCTTGATAAAGTTTGATGGAGCTATTGACAACAGTTTCCTATGATATGCAATCTGTACCGCAAAACGCCTTTAGTTATGCAACAAGCATTACAATTTCTCATTAAAATAGCGCAAGTACGCTACCTTACTTGAAAAATACGACGTTGAAGCGCCTTTCTGTTAAAATCTGTGTTTCTTTGGGAATCACGGATCATTTGGCATTAAATATTTATCATCCCTTTGCATAGATAATCAAAATGTTTGTTGTTTATTATTCGGCTAGAACAACTAGACCGCAATAAGAATACATTCTAATTAAACGCATTATTTCAAGTAAAAAGTCTTCGTAATGCTTCCAGCCCCATGAATTACTATGTTTAGAATAATTATATATTTATTTATTCATAAAACTCCTGAACACAAACGATCATTTTCATGTTTCTTTTGATGAAATACTAATTACGTTTGATATTAATTTGTTCGGTTTTGTTTTAATTTTTATAACTATCCTTAATTCAATTTGATTTATCCTATTTCCTATTTATTTGTCCTAAGAGATAATCTTGTGTTAAATATTTGTATCTCTTTTATGAGAGCCCGATACCCTATCATTACACAAGAATAAATCATAACAGTAAAAAAGCAAAATGATTCATCATAATTACTCCACGCTAAGTTAACGAAACCTTCTCTTTAACCTTATAACATTAGAATTTCGATCAAAATTAAACTACTTTTCACCCACAAAAAATCCCGTTTTATTTGCAACAATGCGTAACAAATTACCGACACAATGGCATCAAGTAAAAGAAACATACGTTTCAACCACATTACACATTATTCTTCCCACTTAAAACCAAACCCGCGTCCCCGCTTTGATTCAACTTACTACAATGCTTCAAACTTCACAACAAACACCCGTAAAACTTCCTCTCCCCCTGGATGGATTGCACCAGGGCCGTATACAGTTCTCCAGTTCGTTCGAATGTTTTTCTATCGACGTCCGGTACGCTCGAGAGCTGCCGCCCGACCTAACGCTTTGTCGCCTTCCTGAAAATCCCTGCGTAACGAGTGTTTTCCTTTCACAAATATTTAAAATTAAAACAAAACAATCGCTTGCTTACCCCCGCCCTTGGTAGCAATGCGGAAGGGGTGATAAAATGTTAAGTGAAATAAAAAAAAAGGAACCATCCAACCCTTACACATTACGCTCGTACGTTAGCTGCATGGACCCAAGCACGGCTCTTGGATTTTTGGTTCAGGTTTAATTTTTCTATAATAAGAAAAACTTTTCAACCCTTGCCATTAGACACCAATTTCCCATCCTTAGAGCAGTGCCATCAGTACGAGGTCAACTTCCTCTACCGGCTAACCAAAACCAAAGACAAACCTTGGTCCCTGGCTGCCTGGCGGGGCATCACTCAAAAGGCCCAAAAGGCCTTAAGGCACGCTCCGGTTTTGTCTCGAGTGAGGTGAGGGATTAGAAACGCAAATAGGTTCCTTTCCACCCTTTCCTTTCGCAGCATCACAAAGCCTCGAAAGAGAACTGAAGAGCCGAAGAGTCAGCCATACACTGGCAGGGAAAAGGGGTTTTCCACCCTGCAGGAAACGGGGAAAAGTGAGCGTGAAAGCCATCTCGATAATCGATTCGAGTGATGCAAGCGCCGACAACCAGCCGACCGGAAGGCGTTAGAAAAACATGAATTAAAATTTTGATTAATTTTTCAATGTTGATTTTGTGCCTCGACCTACGGACGGACCCCTTCTTCTCACTCGGTCTGCCCAATCGGAACGTAACCTCAAAAAGCACGTAGTATATCCGTAGTACGTTACGTGGTGGGAGAGCAATGCCAGCCAACCGAGTCGAAACGTTTGTTTATTGAATGTTTACCTATGACCACCCTGCTTTTCCCGCTTGCCAACTGCTTTCCTTTCAAGCAATTTCAGACGCACACACGAGAGCGAGAAGGAGCGAGACAGTCAACTACTAGCCAGACGCCATTTTGTCAAAAGTATGCTCCAGCATGCAGTTGCCGGTAGTACCACACATCACAATATCAGAAAGTTACGCAACGTTGCACTTGCAATTGTGTCCCATCTCCCTGTGTGTGGGTTCAAGTGCAGCAAGGATGCAATTGATTTATTGTGTCCGACAGCTACACTCGGTACACTCTTTGTTTGAACTCGATCGGGCATGTGCAGAGAGTGCGGTGCTGAACCGTTGTGGTGCGACGAGACCTGTCTGCTAATGTCCAAATGTCCATTCCAGTGCAGGGCAGTGAAGTGGCCAAGCCAGGTTTGATTTGGGTTGACCCGATCGATTCGGATTCGTGTGATAGGAGGATGCCAGGACCTTTGCTGGTGTGGCAGCACACTTTCCGTGTGCCTGTACAACGACAGTAGGCAAACATTTTCCTTTTGCCGGAGCCGAAAAGTTGGCACACAGCAGCAGGGTTGCAGCGTGGTTTAGAGTGTGATTGGTGAGTCGTGTGGCTTTGTGAATGGAACAGATTCGAATGTAAATCTCGCTGATGGCAACATTGATTGCTAGTAGCGATGACATACGAGATATAAATCTGTTGTTATTTAAAAGAAAAAAAATGTTTAAGGGGGATTGTTTTAAATGGCATCCTAAGTTGTTTAATTTACCACAACATTGCGTCACAGTTTCGGCAGCAAAAACTTCTTCACCTTTGTTTTATGTTTATGTCCCAAAAAATCTGCAATTATATTAGTCAAAAAAAATTCTTTTTATTTTATATGTCATTCCTATTGCTTTAATTTGCGGCAAAAAAATAAAATGCTTGTCACATAATAAAAATAAATCATATTTTGCTACCAAAGTTATATACTTTCAGAATTGCCTTTTTTTGTAAAGCGCCAAAATGTATGCAATTTTGTTCACAAATCTCTCCTTTTTATTCTGGATGGTCACTATGCTCTGCACCCTTTATTAAATCTAATTGAAGAGCCGTTCAAAAAAGAAAACAGTCCTTATATGAGAATTCTTTTTTTCGTTTTCGCAGTGATTGACCCATTTTAAAGCGCGAAAACTCCCTCTTTAACTGCTTACCATTTAACAATAGGTTGCATCTTCCCCTAAACTTCCCCCGAAGAATATACAGCCCTGGAGCATTTTAGAAAAGCCCTACCACCTCCCTGCCAAAAAGCGTGAGAAGTGTTGCCAAACGTCAAATCAAAATAAAAGCAAAGACAACAGAATCATCAAAAGTGAACAGCGGAACTGGCAAAAGGATCGAGCGATGTACACAAAAAGAAACAGGCAAATGAGCATGAGATGTTGTAAAAACAACGGCATTACGCCTAGAAAGCGCTCTCGTTCCGTTAGTAAATGAGTGTTTTCACAAGCCATGATTTCCATCCCCATGCTGTACGGTTTGTGTCCCTTCGCTCCCAAACACACGCAAGCGCTCCCGCGCCAAATGTCTAAATATCTACGCGTGTTGACTGTCGAGAATCCTCTTAAGCAGCCTTTCGATGTACCGACGAGCAAAAAAAAAAGGGTTGGTTGGCTGAATAATTGCTTTATTTTTGCTGCTGCCACACTTACCAATCTGAGCCTGGGGTTCCTCCTTTTTCCCTGGCTGTTTTGTTTAACCAAACAAAAAAAAAAGGTCAGGTTTGGAGAGGTGAGAAGTGAAACTTGTAGCTCGTAGTTCATGGATAGCACACAAAAAAACCGACCAGCCAATGAAAGCTCATTAGTCAGATTGATGCGGTCGGCAGAAAGGTGAAGGAAAAAAGGTAAACGAATACTCACAACTCCCTTTTCTGGGCAAGGCGTTTGTGTACTTTAATGAGATACATTTAAATCATTGCTGTAAACGAGCCTAAAAGTATGCAAATTGCACTGTAAAACGCCTAAAAGTATGTAAACATTGCAAATTTATCGTTTTAAGTAACTTATTTTATTCAACCCAGAAATATTTCGCCTCCATGCATATCTAATCGTTGTTCTTCTCTTTGCTTTCCGTCTTTCCACTGATCTATTGAGGTGACAGATTGCTAGACATACCGTGCAAAGTGTGCGGCGATCGCAGCTCTGGCAAACACTACGGAATCTACAGTTGCGATGGTAAGTCCAGTTAACGACCACGCTCGAAGCATCGTTCTCTTAATAGTTACTTTATTTTTCTTCTCTCTCCTATTTTCCCCCTCTGCTCGATCAGGTTGTTCCGGATTTTTCAAACGCAGCATCCACCGCAATCGGGTGTACACGTGTAAGGCGGCCGGTGAGCTGAAGGGCCGCTGTCCAGTAGATAAAACACACCGGAATCAGTGCCGTGCCTGTCGGCTTTCCAAGTGCTTCCAATCGGCCATGAACAAGGACGGTAAGTAGGACACGCAGGCGTGCCAAGAAGTTTGCCCCCGCATTCCAAGCCCCAAGCGTCGCGGTGCAAGACCGTTGTTTGCGTATCGTTTTGCATTTACGCCTCGGTTCGCGTTTTGCAGTGATTACGCTATGATGGAATGCTAATCAATTCCGTACGGTTGCGGTTTTTCACGAGTGACGAGAGGTGCGACAATTTTCCTCCCCAATGATCATACAAACAAACACACGTAGCCGAGAGGCGGGGTGTGGACAAGTGTTACGACTGACTCGTGGTGGATGCCTTCAAACGAACGGGGACTGGCGTGTAAACACAGCTGTCAGATTTCCAGCGACCAGAATCCACCCGGAACCGGCAGCGAGCCAGTCTGAAAATGCCGTACAGCATAATCGGCATTTTCCATCATTTTCCGCATCCGCCTTGGCAAACACGTCAAATGAAGCGTTCCATTACAATTCCTCCTTCCTTCCCAGCACCACCGCCATCCTTACACTGTCGACGCCGGTTCGTGACCCCACGTTTCTTTGGAGTGCGCGATTTACTTCACGGTCGTATGAGTTTCATGCCATTTTTTCGTTTCGCTATCTGAACAAGAAACACCACACCCACCGATATCTAATAGGCAGGCTAGGCGTTAAGAAGCTTGTCACACAATTTGCTCACCACCGAGCACAGTTGGTGAGAGCTCGACTAAGTGCGGGCATTTGATGGAAAACCGAACGCGGAATCCCTGTAATCCGCCGGAAAGCGATATTTTCCAGTAATGTCGTCTTTTAGCGGTTAGGCGACGGTAAGCGATATAATGCGGGCTGCGGGTTGGCACACTTTGTCATTTTAGGAAGCCATATTTCGTGCCGAATGGTGATGAGTTTCTGGGCATTGGGGTCCCCTTTTATCGTTCCCCATTCCTTTCCCTCTCGTTGCCATGTGATTGTTGTTGATTGTGCGAATCGAATCGAAATTCGGCGCGATCAAATGGTACGCAAAAAAGAAAGATAAAAGAGGATACCTTTTGTGCTTTTCGGGAGCGAAAGGATGGATTGTCGTTTTACTGTATGCAAGATTAAGAGCATATTTTACAGACATTAGTTATTATATGTTTACAATTACATTTTCTGGGTAGGATGATGTATTGTTTTACGCGTCGTAAAACATCTTTTAAAGCGATATACATGGTTTTAGGCGCATCGTCATTTGTGGTGCATACTTTTAGGCGAATAGTTCAATTTGTTTATATCATTGCATTACGATACGTAATTTGTAATCAAGTAATTTGTATCATATATTCATTCCCAAATGTTATGTCATTTTTCAATGCACAAAAACACTCATTAAGACAATCGCCACCGTGCTGTACTTACGACGAAAATGAATTCACCGCGAATATCATTCGAACACTCATTTTCCCTCAAATTGTAAGAAAAAGAGGCTTTCGTCGCGCCTACAATTATGCAATTTACTACACAAATAAGCGCCAATTAGTTTATTTTTCATTATGAGATTTTGTTTAAATTCATTTATCTTTTTCCAGTGCACATGTTTATAGCTAATATTATTCTCATGCGTTCCAGACAACTATACACGCATCAAAGCGTTTCATTAAGCAATTGGAAAGGTTTCATTTGATTCCAATAAGAAATGTTTAGAAGCTGCACATCATTTCCCTTGTATGACCATTAGATTGCAATTGCCTTCTCTTTATTGCGATTGGTTCTAGTGAAAGGAGAGGAACCTTTTATTTCCCCACAATACACATACGCTTAAACGCTTCACACATTGTAATCCAGACAGAATGTTCACAATTCAACTTGTTGATGACCATTGTCCAGCTAATCCACCCACACCAAACACACACACACACACACACACAACAGCTGTATCGAGTTTCACTCGATCCCACCGGAAAACGGTCCTTCGGTCAAATCGATGAAGGATCGTGACGAATATCTCGATGCGCTATAACGAAACACGAAAGGTTAGCGAAGCGAATCCTGTTGACCTCCGATGGCTAATGTGGCACCTCTCTCTCTCTCTCTCTCTCTCTCTCTCTTTACCTCTCTATCTCTCTTTCCGCACTCATTAGAAGCCAGCCATTTCGAATGAGTAATGCCACGGAACACTGGCGTGTGTTGGTTTTTGGGTACCGTCGGGTCATGAATCTTTTTGATGATTATTCACCAACACCCACCCAACTCACCCCGGGCCACTTGTTTTTCATCTTAATTCGCAACACCAGAAGGGGGGAATGGGTGTGTTAAGTCCGTGGTCGGCTTTTCCACATCGCTGCTGCCGAACGCTGAAGGTACATTTGGGTGGAAAACAACGGCCACCATCACCCATCGAATGTTTGAATGTTACCACACAAAACGCACTCTGCATACGGAATGTTGCAATGTTTCAGTGATGCCGAATTTGTCAGACATTTCACCGTAGGAAACGGTGAGTAGGGGTAGTGAATGCGTATGTTTCGTGCCTTGCCTTTCATTCCCCAAACCCCCTTTTGCACCCTTCCTGTTATTTTAAACCGTCGGGTGAATCGCCTACACAGGAGATTAGGAAAATGCACTGTGTGTGAAACGTTTGCTGCAGTTTTGCTGGCACGGCATGGCTTACGCTGGATGGATTGGTTCAATATTTATCCGCCAAACGATTTGGTGATCTTTCGCTTATTTGTCGTTCCCGATCGATCGACGAGGTGTTTCGAGCTTCGCGTTGTGGATTATTGTGTTATGGCAAGTTTATGTGTTATGTGGGGTTGTGGAAAAACTAGTGAAATGTGTGTGTGATGTGTGTGGATGGAAATATTATTCCAGTGGTGCTCTTCCCAACAATTGTTTAGCAACGTATCCAAATCAAATATTAGCAGCCGTATTTAGGATATACAATGATTAGAGCATACGGTGTCTTGTCACCCAAGAGGCCTTTATAGGAAATTCATGGATTAATTGATTGTACAATAATGATGATCATTTTCATGTAATCACAAACACATTTTCTTTTTCCCCTACCTAACGTCAAATATTTGAAAATATTTTTTCCCATAAATTATGAAGAAAAGCAATAATACAATTAAAACATAGTATGCCGACCAAAGGGATAACCTTTACTTTGAAACCCAACTCTTTAACATTGCCTTTCAACAATCTAATTTTGTGTTCCAAATTGCATACATTAGGGCGGTTTTAAAGACGAATCTATCAAGTATTTTGAAAGGAAAAAGTCCCATTTCTACTATATTGACGTAGGAAATCATTGCTTTCCTACACAAAATCGTTCTACTGTCATTTTAGCTTTCACATTCCTTATTGCTTCCACACGTTGAATGCTGGTCTTCACAGCACGATTACCATACCAGCATGTCTGTTAGCTTAACCAAATTGCGAATAAATCACATCGTCAGCCTCAATACCGCCATTATTTAAATTTTCCTACTCTCCTCCCCTACCATCATTAACCGAGTCTAAAAGTTGAGCAAGAGTTTCGCATTACGAACAGTCCCGCATACTGCCTGTCGAGGATATTTTCTTAGCATAGTACACAAACTTCTTCTCACTGCTTACGGGATAAGAAAGTCCCACATGCTAGCAACTAACCAGCCAAACGGTAGGGCATGGTCACAAGAGGCGAGTAGCTCTAAATTTCCATCTTAAATTGCACACACACACACACACACACCACAACCAAGACGAAACCGCCCCGGTTTCTTCACCCGAATAGGGATCAATATTTGAGTTTGAGGTCTGTGTGCGAGTTCTTCTTCGCTTTTAAGGTTTCATGGAACGGATCTGCACCACACGAGCTCCAGTG
>KB696539.1:0-11668 GCA_000349165.1 Anopheles christyi | reverse complement strand
CAAGAGGGTTTCGTCAGATTTGGACAGAGTCCATGTCTCAGAGGCGTATGTGAGTACTGAAGCTATAAAGGTACGGTATAGTACCAGCTTCGGCCGTCGCGACAGGTTTTGAAATGCTTTTGAGGTGAAATGCTTCCTCAGACTGTACAATGACAGGTTGGCGGCCAGCATCCTTGCGCGTAACTCAGCTTCTATGCTTTTTTCGGTGCTGACTTTTGACCCCAGATAGGTTTCCTATTCGACCTATTCGATAACACCTATTTTTACTCCTACAGCTGATAATATTTCATCATACGTTAAAAACAAGGAGACACAATACGTCTTACGTTTTTTTTTTTACTTTAATTTATATTTCAGTTTTTGGTCCATTTTTTAACGTGAATCTTTAGAGATTCATGAATCTCAAGATAAGATTTAGTCATCACATGGTAGTGTAAACTAACGGTACTTTAAATAATGAACACAAACAATACCTATGGCGTAAAAATGTACTAAGGAAAATATTGCATCGAAATGGTTATATTTTCGTGTTTGAGATCTGACAATTTAAAGCCAACAAAACTAATTCAAATTCAATCTCCATATAAAACAACTAAAAGAACATTGACACAACAGTTGTCTGTCAAAATCACAACAATTGTTTGTGGCAGAACAGACACTTGTTTTTTTTTTGTTAGAAACTGTAACTTTATCCTTTGGTATAAAACACATGACATTTTGAAACCTTTTCTGTAACATTTTCCGTTGTGCTGAGGTCATGTCTATGGGCAAAGATTATTGCCCTAATTAGAAAGTTAAGGTTACAACTTGGCCATGTCACAACGACATGCTCATCCGTGAGCAGGTCACCGAAGAAGAAGAAAGTTAAGGATAGTATAACGAACAAACTAGTAAGACATTTGACAAAATATAATATGATTTTGCAAGAGCAAACCTTACCACTTCAGCCTTAGAGCACCAATGCGCGCAGTGCTTCTTCTCGTTCGAAAGAGCAAACCAATTAGTGCGAAACCAACCGACCGCCGGTTGCATCTTTCGTGACCACACAGCATCGATATGCAATGATTCCGTGCAACATAAATCATCCCGCAGTCTAGTCCGTCCCCCGTTCACTACTGGAAGGAGTGATGTCATCAAATGCGATCCCATATATTTATTCGTTGTTTCTTTACTTTATTTTCCTGTTCGCTTCGCAGGTTTTGATGCTGCTCTGGTCGGTCATATGGGCCCGCTGTCACCGCCAGATCTGAAGCCTGACCTGAAGCCGGATATTTCGCTGCTGAACGGAAGTGGCGGTGGGCCGTTCTCGCCCGGTAACAATTGTGGCCCGGGCAGTCCAGGCAGTGGCGGCTTCAACTCCGTCGTACTGCAGCAGCAACAACAGAATGCGCTCGTCGTTGGTGGAGCGCTCGGAAACGGAACGGGACAACAGAATCTGCTCGTTGGAGGAGGAGGTTCCCAGCAACAGCAGGGAAACAATGGAGGTGGCAGTGGACCGAACACTCCCTCCAACATCACGCAGCAGTACCCGCCTAATCATCCGCTCAGCGGCTCGAAGCATCTCTGTTCGATCTGTGGCGATCGGGCCAGCGGCAAGCACTATGGTGTTTATAGGTGAGTGCATCCAACCACAACACAGCAATCGGTTTGTCATAGAAAAATGTGCAAGTTGCAAGTAGTGTAACCGTCTTTGCCTTTGAGATTAGTTTCATGTAGAAATCTTGAATCGTCTTCAGAGGCGAAATAAAACGAAAGTATACGATTCACTCATTCGTTCGGCCGTTAGAATAGTGCCAAACAGAGTGCAATAAACACGTTTGCACCCATGGGACGGACACCAAGATGCCCGCAGAAACGAAGCAAACGAACATGATTAGGTGATGTGCGCGGGAGGAAAAGACGATAGAAGACCCCGGCTTAACGCGAAAATTATTCATCTGACCTCGACATTTGCTTCCTTTCGTAGCAACCAACAGAGACGCTGCGTCGGACGGACGGGGGAGATGAAGGATTGCTGCACTCGTGTAGTGCTTGCTGCTGTCACCTTGTTGCCTGTTCGTTCCCCGGGTTTTGCTCTCTCGTAGATGCAGTTTTTCCATTAGATAATTAATATGCCACCCGCGGGACCCGCAAAGGCGATGACGATGTGACCACGGCGTCGATGACGACGACGCCACTGACTTGGTGTGACATTTAAAGTCGCGAGAGGGCTGGCAGGGACGGGCAAACGGAGAACGAGTAGAGCACTTCATTCGGGTGCTTACCTCCTGTATGCAATGCACTATCCCATTAATATTTCCTATTTTGCATGTTGCACATGCAACGTTTGCCGGTTGGTGGTGGAATTTATCGGTTTTTCTAGCAAATTGCATCGAGTCATCTTTTCAAGATGCTTTTAACTATCTTGCAGCGCCCGCAGGCGATATTCTTTGTAACTAGATCCAAGATTGATGTCATTTCGCGGATGGTTTTAGCATTTAACTAGCTTTAGCTCAATTTGATGCGGTTTTCTCTATGTATCTTGTAACCTTTCGTTTGCCACTACGGCAATGTGAACACCATCAATGAAAGTGAGTGAGCAATTAATAATAGGGAACAACTGCGTTAAGCTACTTCAAACAGGTCTATTCGAGCAGCTGTTCGACTTTGAATGGGTATTTTTAGCCAGTGTTCGGTAAAATAATCCATTGGCATTGAGGCAAGTATATTGTTTGCGTTTCATCGCATGGTGGTGAACTTATAAATTATCCAAGTTTTGTCAAACTTATTAAATTTGTACAATCTACACTTTAATATCTTATGTTTGGGAAACAATGTTTGGGCTCCCCGAAATAAGAAGTGCTATTATTATTACATGCACGTAAAACATTAGCTCTCGAAGTAATACCAAGGCCGATTCTTTAAAGCTCACCACAGTAATCACTTACGAAGGACGCATACCATTCTTGTCATGATTTCAATACAGCTCCGAGCGACGACTACCTTCTAATAACGCATTCAACGTGCGTATATATTCTCCTTTACAGCTGCGAAGGATGCAAAGGATTTTTCAAGCGAACGGTACGCAAGGACCTGTCGTACGCGTGCCGGGAGGATAAAAACTGTACGATAGACAAACGCCAAAGAAACCGCTGCCAGTACTGCCGGTACCAGAAATGTTTGGCCTGCGGCATGAAGCGCGAGGCGGTTCAGGAGGAACGGCAACGGAGCTCCAAATTTTCGATGAAGGTAACCAGCGGCATCCCACATTCTAAACTTGGCTTCGTTTTACATTTATAATGTGTTTATTTTGCTTATCTCTCTCTCTCTCCCCGCCCCCGCTATCACGCACAAACAGTCCGAAGAAATCAACTCAACAAGTTCGGTGCGGGATGTTGTAGTTGATCGGTTCCTCGAGGCAGAGCAGCTGGGAGAACAGAAGAGTGGCGACAACGCCATACCATACCTGCGAGTGGGCCAGAATTCTATGATTCCCTCAGAATACAAGGTACATTGTTTCCGTCATTCCGCGGATTAAAGCATGCATGACTGAAAGCCAAGGATATATCTTCTTTTAACACCCATCACGTACTTTCTTTTAGGGCGCTGTATCGCATTTATGTCAGATGGTGAACAAACAGATCTACCAGCTAATCGAGTTTGCACGAAGGCTGCCAAACTTTTCGAATCTGCCACGCGAAGATCAGGTAACGTTGCTGCGCAGCGGATGGAACGAAATGCTGATTGCGTCCGTCGCCTGGCGAAGTATGGAGGTGAGTGGGGATAAATTGCGAAAGCAAGTTTGTTACGATGCGATGGCTTACCGTTGCTTTAACGGCATAATTGTATTCCCCTTTCTGCAGTATATTGAAACGGAGCGGCAGGATGGCAGGAATGATGGTCGCGTTACTATCCGCCAGCCGCAGCTGATGTGCTTGGGACCGAACTTTACCCTGCACCGGAACAGTGCCCAGCAGGCCGGCGTCGATTCGCTTTTCGATCGCATTCTATGCGAGCTTGCGATCAAAATGAAAAGGCTGGACGTGAACCGAGCCGAGCTGGGCATTCTGAAGGCTATCATACTGTTCAACTCGGGTGAGTAAGCTATCCTGATATACCATTGTTCCAAACAAAATTAAATCCCTCTTTTCACTCTTTTTTTAGATATACGAGGGCTGAAGTGTCGGAAGGAGATCGATCAGATGCGGGAGAAAATTTACGCCTGCTTAGACGAGTACTGCAAAACACAACACCCGACGGAGGATGGCCGGTTCGCACAATTGCTGCTACGATTGCCCGCCCTCCGCTCGATCAGTCTCAAGTGTATCGATCATTTGAACTTCCTACGATTGCTCGGCGACAAACAACTCGATAACTTCATTATCGAGATGCTTGACACGCCGTTGTAGGCGGAACTGCTGTCCCCCGATCGGCTCAGCTCCCCGGACGTAATCGCCCGAGACGGTGCGGCGGATAGTGGTAATGGAGAGCCAGATTCTACTCTCCTGCTGTCGGCCCTGGTTCAGATGCTGCTGAGAGAGACGGGACTGTTTCTACTGCTATTGACGCTGGCATTTCTTAAAGTGTTACTTTCTCGTTCTTAAAGTTTCCCACTATATCGCGAGTGAAAAAGCAGCAAGCACGCGGTATGTGTTATGAATTGTTTTCATAACGGTGTTGTCTGCTTAGCGGACGACACATTTCTCACATGTGGTAAGTGTCACGCACGTATCCTGTGCTGAAAAGCATTTCTTCGGGCGTGCGTGTAGTGCTCCAGCTTTCCCTTTCCTGCGTTTGTTTAGTATGAAAATCAAAAGTTGTTGAGTCTGGACGTCAGAAGTTAAGCGAGAATAATGAATCAGCAATGAACTTCCGCTGCATACATAGAAAGAAAGGACACATTTGCGATATAAATTTGTAAAAAAGAAACAGCAGCATACAAAAGTAAAGTCATGTGTTTAAAACATACTATCATCCTCCCTTTTCGCTCCCCCCCATTGTAAAGCTAGACGTTTGCTGAAACGATGAGAATTGGGGAGAGGTTAGACCTTTCGAAACGGGATATAAATCCGTGCGATCTGAGAGTGAGCAACACACCTGCACAAACACATTCAAAGTGTACAAGACGTGTAACTGGAACAAAAATGCTAAATGAACACACTACAAAAGAATATGGTGCAAATAGATTTTATCAAACTCAAAACTTAATCCCTTTTACAAATTAAGTCTACATAGCTATAAAGTGATAGGGGATGGGAAAATATACGAGACGGATCGAGTGAGAGAGGGAGCGAGAGAGAGAGAGAGAGAGAGAGAGAGAGAGAGAGAGAGAGAGAGAGAAGGAGAGACAGAACGAGAACCATTTGAACAGTCGTTTGTTTGGGTTAAGCATGGCAAGAAAAAGTGACTGCATTTTCTGTTGCTCTGGCCACACCATAAGCCAGGTCAATAGAAATAAACAAATGAAATAACGTGACAACTTACAATTATGGATTTTTTCCCCTAGTATAAGTTATGCGAAATACTAACAACCTGTACGATAAACAAAGGTCCGTGCTGGTAGAAGTCATCCAATTGTCTGGTAATTGGTGTTTAGATACACTGATACATGTTTGAACAATGCTTGCAAATCATCTCCCTCCCATGCCGCATTTCCTGCTTGGTTACACCTTGGTTTGTAGTGCTCGCTGTAGTGGCTCTCTCACTAGATCTCATGACACGAAGGAAAAAGATGTTGAAAATATTCTTAACAGAGCATAAGATGAATGCATTTTTCCTACACATGATCCAGGTTCATGTTTTTTTCTTTGTTTAGTTTTTTAGCGTCGGACATGGATGTTATGAGTAAAGTGATTGAGTTCATTTGTCCTGAGAGTTGTATGATCCGTTACAATCCTTGATGCAACGGTTTGTTGTGTATATATAAAAGTATTACTCTGTCTCTGTTAATTGTTTTCACATCATCGTCCAACGTAAAGTGAACAAAACCCGATGCTTGAAAATGACAAATTTATGAGAAGGAGAAAAAACAATAGAAAAGCTCATCAGCAAAACACGATACATACATAATGGGAAGAAAATGGCACAAGCTGAATGTGAAAGAGATCTATTTATTAATGTTTAACTACGCTGCATGAACAGCACCTGTTGTAATATTCCTTCCTTTTAAAGTAAAGGAACATTTGACCTTTCTGTTCAAAGCTCCCTTTAACTTTACGCGCACAGTTGCATATATCCTACATAGAGCCCCATACACACACACACATCTATACCTGCAAAACACGACAGGAGCTTGAGTAGTGGTGTAAGAAAAAGTAGTGTTTTCCTCCCTTTACAATGTAATTAGCAAACCATATGCAAATGCAATTCGTTCATTTAATCGTATGCCGGATCGAAAGGAAACGGGATAAGGGCTCCCGATAAAAGGGAAAGATATTTGAGGCACGGTCGATTAAAGGTACGTTGCTGGAAAATGTAGAAATATGTAGGAATGTAGAAATGTAGGAAGAAAAGGTTATGGTATAACAATGCAGGGAAAATGATACAATGTTTGTTTGTTAGGTTGTTGTTTTGCAAAATGAAACTAAAAAAGAATCGAAAAAGAAAAAGGTACACCGATAAATGGTGTGGGAATAAGTGCAAGTAAAAAAAGTAATCTTCGCTTGCGCATTGCTGGCAACAAGCGAAGAGACCGCTATTTAGAATGTGTGTTCCTCAGGAAATTCAGCAAAACTGCTAATGCGAATGTTATAGGTAACAGGACAGCATAACGAAAGAACAGGGTAAATACTGTGTAGCAGAGTAGGGATCGGAAAGGGCTAAAGCGCAAACAGTGCATATATGTTGGCATATAGATGAAACTAATTTATATATTTGTAAG
The DNA here is from genome assembly GCA_000349165.1 of Anopheles christyi. Classification (NCBI taxonomy): domain Eukaryota; kingdom Metazoa; phylum Arthropoda; class Insecta; order Diptera; family Culicidae; genus Anopheles; species Anopheles christyi. The sequence goes on along the minus strand of KB696539.1, from coordinate 4,809 downwards.
CATTTCTCAAATGTAATAAAACAAGAAGAAAAAAGAAACAAAATCAAAAATGTGAGAAAACTGTAGAAAAAGTCATAAACAAATCATAAAGTACGAGCACTACTTACACTAAACCATGAGTTTGCAAGAAAAACGAAAAAAAATCGTAAGAGCCACACCGAGCACCGGAGAAGCATTGTTGTGCTTGGTGTTATGAATGAGGATGGGCGTATGATCGTAGGCACTCCGCCGCGGACTTAGTACCTAATACTTTGCAAATGTTGAGGTTAAACAGAAGAGAAAGGCTCATGGTACTCGAAACTTGAACGGTGTCACGAATAAAGTGAATAAATAAAATAATTATTTGAAGTAAAAATGTTTTGGCTGCCTTACTTTTCACGCAAACGTTTGTGTAATAGCTCATGGAAAGATGACATCGAACCGACGTACAACTGTTGCTTCTGGTGGGAAATAAAGTAATATTCCAAACGTTTGCAATTTATTTTGATGAATTAGGGTGCCAGCAGGAAGCTGCTGGCAATAATGACAGCGATAAATTTCCTTCAGGGAAGAATGGGGAGGTAAAGCAAAAACCAAACAATTGGTTGGAATTGGGCTAACACGCACAAAGAAACGTAGTACTATTCAATGTGTCACGATAAAAAGAGAGCCGGTGACTTTCTTCTTATAACTACAAATAATATCACCTTGGGAGGGAGTTGCAGAAAACATTCACTACGGGAAATGTCTATGGAATGTTGTCAACAAGTAGCTGCGTGTTTTGACATTTTACACTGTAGTTTTCACGCCTGCTCAAATGTGCCTCACAAATGTCTTGTAGTTTAGAGGATGACGTTTCAATTCATAGATATTTGATATTGAAAAAAGAAAAGATATTATATTCTTCGTACAGATTCATCGTTTATTCTTATATTGTTTTTAATAAATCTAATTAATATAAATTATCCATTTATACGATAATTTATGTGTTGCATCCTTGACAGGTCTGGGAAAACTGCTGGGAAAATCTCTCACCACACCACTCACAATGCGCTCGGTGATGAGTGCCCAATGTTTTGACACTCAAACGCTGCCTGGCAACTCATGCATGAGCCCACCAGCTAATACATACAGTCGCAGTCGCACGGGCCCCAAAAAACGAACGAATCGGATTGGATGGGGACCAATGGCGGATACTAAAGGAAACTGAACGATTGGTTTGATTGGCTTTTGGGAAACTACGTCCCATGATTCCCTCAGTGGCCAAGGGTTAAGTGAAGATATTGTATTACCCGACAGAAATGGTGCAATATTAAAACTCCTGTCCACGATTAGCCTATTTGCAGCAGTGTGGTGACGGTAGCACTTCCAGGAAACGAAACAACACAACAGTGAGTGAAAGGACCTATTGTGTGAGAAAAGAAAATGCCGTGGATGGCCCCCTTGGAATGCACTAATATAACCAGATTCGGTGTACGTTCCAATGAGGTGTAAATTGATAAAAACAACAACAAGAGTAGCAGCACCAGGAGCCGCAGCAGAAATCCAGCATCCAGCATCCAGGAGCACTCACCAGCCATCAGATCACACGCACACAAGGCCCCATCAAAGGAATCGTGGGGATCCACGCTAACCAACATTAACAACATTAACACACGCTGTGTTGCCGTACCCCGTGTCCTTTGCGGATCGTTTCGAGGACGCGCGCGCTCTTTCTTCCACGTACGTTCTTTTCGCAAAAAGGGGGAAACTGATTTTATTTTTACCTTTGGAAAGCTGTGACTATATTTCGCGGTGATGGAGAGTGCTAGTTAATTGCTATTTTATTGCATCGACATTTGGATGTTGCTGTTCTACGGCTGGAGAAAGGTTTTGTGCGTGCGTGTGTGTACGTGTGACCCCCATTCAAGTGCATACCTTGTCGATGATGTGTTAATTCGATAGTGTGGGCGAGATTTATGAGTCATTCCGGGAACAGTTCCATCCTGCTGCTGTCGGTCGCTAAAGCACAAAAAGTGAATCGTGAAAATGACCAATTGTTCGCGACATTTAATGTTTGCCACTGTGTTTGTGTGCGTATGAATCTCATTAGAAGTGAATCAGCAGTTTGTATTCGTGAGTGTGTGCACCTTAGCGTGTTGCTTCTACATATGTAAAACAAGTTTGTTTTAAATTGTGTGCTGTTTTGGGCGCATGGATAAAGCTTCGAAACAATTTAAGAAAAGTAGAAACAAACTGCAAAATACGGCATACAAACGGTATTGGCGGTGGAAAAGCCCGATGGAGCACCGAATAGAGAACGGCCGTTTTCGATTGCCCCACTGGATTATGTAAACGAGAGCCTACACAGCGTACACCGAAAGCAGAGTGTCGTTCAACTCGCCTGGCTTCGAAATCCGTGATGTAAGTATAGAAGTGGGGGGAGGTCATTGTGGGGAAAAAGTATTTCGTTCTCAGCACCGTACTGCTCGCACACAACCAACAACCGTGTGTACGGCGGGCTTCTTTGTGTGACAGTTGGCAACGGTTGCGCTCCAGTCGGTACTACCTCACCGAGGCAGCCATTGTGGGGTTTCTTTGTTTGGTGTACCCATTCTCTCCTGGCGGAACTATTTGTTTTTGTTGTTGCTGTTGCTGAAACATTCTCGGTGAAACATTGAGCAGTAGCAAAGCATACAAACACACACACTCTGAAACATGCTGAAGAACGTTGGTTAAAATTGTTCATCCATGCTATTGCTGATCCACTAAAAGATCCACTCACGGGAGGGGGAAGAGCAGGCGCCGGTAACTGAGGATAAAAATCGATATTTACCCTGCGCATCTTCTACCAGAGCGAACTCCTCTCGTTGGGATATCTTTTTTTTTTCTGCCACGAGTTTGGAGTTGCTTTGTTTCCAGTTGCTTCCAATAATGCTGCCCGCCAACGTATCCATGGTGATATTGTTGGTAGGGGGTCAAAGGATTATTTTTTGTAGGTCATCTGAACGATGAAAAGACAAATGGGTTTGTGCCTTTTTGGTGGAAAATTTTGTTAGACTGGGGGGAATGGTAGCACGAGTCCGCGTCGACGGACAGCTGTTTCTGCCTGTTGGCGCCTTTACTGTGGGCAAATGGGCCAGTTTTGACTGAATTGGTTTTGTTTGTCTTTACCTTTTCAAGTGTTATTTTGTGCAAATATATGCCACACACACAGATGCTTCGATACGGATCTAAAACAAACACAAAAGCACCAGTAAAAGCTCTCGCATCGTTGCGGGGTCCCTTGCTACGATCTGCAATAAACATTATGCATTATTAATTCCTTCAGCTCAACTGGTCGGCATTTGACGACCGGAAAAGATGAATGATGAATTGGACTTTTCTGGTTTACGACTGTCTCGCAGATAGCTGCTCAATCGATTGGACAAATGTCTTCCAAGCGAGTAAAATGGTCGTCGATAACAAACGACCAGGCGTCTCCACGGTGAATAAAGACGGGTTTAGTTCTTTTCCTTTTTTTTCTTCACGTATTTCGGGTCTTCTTGAACTGTTTTTTTATACATTTTTTTTATTGATACAATCTGGATGGATGAAAGCTTTATGGCTAACGCAAGCATGTGATCAGGATTACCCAAGAGACAATCTCTAATCCGTACCTCTCCCCCTTCTCACCCTTTTTATCCTAAAAACTGTCTGATGCTAAGGGAGTGGCGATAGGTACATGTACATGTTTGTTGAGTTTGTTTGGAAGTAACGCTAAACCGAGATTCAAAGGACCGCTATACGTTGAACTAGAGATGAGGTATTTTTATTATCTCACCGTTAACCTTTTTGGCGTGTTACAGTTGAATCCTTTTCGAAAGTGAGAGAGTACAAAAAGAACATAAAATAGTTGAACCGGCTAAATAATAGCAGTTGTGGAAGACCGTGAGGTTTAGTAGATAGACGGAGGTTTCAACTTACGGCGGTTTAGATTAAACTTATACTAAACCTTTGTAGGCATAGGAGGAGGGGTGGGGGGTTTGTTAATATATATGAGTCAGTACCTTCTTTCCTAGCATACATGATTTAATATGATTTGAATTAAAAACGATAAAGAAATGAATAGAAAGCTGTGAAAGTCTACGTAATAACTGCCATTGCAATCGAGTACCAAATTGAAATATAATAATATTCTGGACTGTGTGATGCCACAAGATTGAAAATATGAGTTTTTGGTAACTTTATATTAATTAAACAGAGAGGAAAAAAAGGAAGAATAGAAAAAAGTTTAAACGACTGCATTTTATCAAAAATTTCGTGCTTTTAATTGATGTAAAGCTGATTTTAAGACTTAAGGGGAATAATTGTACGTGTACTTTATCGTTCATAGATATTTTATGACTATGCTCAAACAATATGTTGTATTGTTTGTTGTTATCTAAATTCTTTTAGCACTATTTTCGCATAGCTGTCATTTAAAAAGAATCACAATTTTCATATTTTGTGTTCAATCTCGAAATTGTTGCCCACAAACACATTCCACCGGAGGCCTTTTTGCATAGTAAGTCAACAAAAAAGACCACAAATTCACCCGAACTTCCCCTTCTGTTCCTCTGCAAGCAACTGGTAAAGGAATTTTAATTTCAGTTTTCAATTCTTTACCCATAGTGCTCGAGGTTGGTGGTAGAACCTACTCTTTCCGAGGTGGTGGGATATATATATATATATATTTTGTGTCCACCGACAGCTAGTCCTTCGGGTGGAAAGTTTTCAACTTCAACTTTTCACAACATGCTAAAATACGTACCCCCTTTGCGTCTCACGCCTGGTAAACTATTAAACTGCAATTACATTTCGCTTCCTTCG
>KB696538.1:0-32827 GCA_000349165.1 Anopheles christyi | reverse complement strand
CTTCTTCTTCCTTGGCCTAACAAACTAAGCGGTCATGTCGGCCTATAGATGCTCCCTAGACGTATTGAGACCACATAACTGGAAAATCAATCCTTCGGGGGAAAAGTTTGAATGGGAATCAAACTCGTACGGCCTTGCAGCTAGTCATTTTGAAATATTATCATTGTGTGTGAATTAAATGTTATGGTTGTACGTGATCGTAGTCAGTTAAAGCATAATTTGTAATCCTAAATTAAATTCATTTTTTGTTTTTAAAATGTTGCACGTTAAATTCAAAAATAGAACAGATTTTTGTTTTTGCTCTTTTAAAGCTTTTCGAAAAGCCAAGCTTTTATAGCAGCTTTATGGAAGATCACACTCCTAACGGTAGAAGGAGAATTCGAAACTAGCACATGCGTAGTATGCGGTCTGTTTGACAGATAACTTAAAGCATTTGAAACACAAGAAAGTAATAATAACATGTATTGTATCTACATATTTAGTAACAAATATCGCAAAACTCTCAAATCATGCAGACCATTAATCTTTACTTTGAGTCCACTTAGGCAAGCATGATGTGTTACGAGGGTCGGCGAACGCCCCGGAAATGTTGCCCCAAGAGTACGTTCGCTTATCCTTACCTGTCAACTAGCTTGTCAAAAGGATTTCTTTTGCTGAAGCTCTATCGCCACATCGGCTCGCCCTGTCTTTTTCCATCGGCTGCCTTGTCTTTCGCACTGTCAGTTTCACACGAGCTGCAATTCTCCATGCTCGAGCGCGTCCTTCGAACGCGTTCTACTTGCAAAAGCCTGACGATTTGTCACGCCATAAGAACGGCCCCATTTACTACGCAGCATTCTGCAAGAAAGTAAATTCACCACCAGCATCAGTAGTATGTTGACCAGCGGCCTCGGTGCTCGCGACTTTACAGACCAGTGCTTGCTTTGTTTCGTGTGTAAATATATTCTAACGTGAAGTGTGTGTGTGTGTGTGTGGTGACGTACAAAAAGGAGCTAAGCTAGTCTAGTTCCCGTTTTCATTCGAAGGTTGCTCTTGCTACCAAAATTAGGGAAAAGAAGAAAGTGCACGGTGCTTGAAATAGTCTCACCTCCAACAATCAGCTGTTGTTGGATTTTAAAAGCCAATTTTCTCACAATTACTTAGCCCTGCTGGCCATGGCAATTGCAATTGATGGAATATCCCGTGCACTGGCAAATACGACAGGATATTGGGCAATGATATAAACAAACGCACCAGGAAGTGTGTACGTGTATGGGTGTGTGTATGGTGTTAAAATAGCTTGTGTATTGATTTTCGCAGTGTGAAAAGTATGAACCCACTAAACCATCCCCATCGTACACGCGGGGAGGAAGCTTGTTTGGAGATCTGTCCCAAAGTTTCCACAACGACCATGGCCCAACCCCGTTCTTCGCACTAAAGCTTTAACCCCCAGGTAAGTGAATCCGAAACCATTTCTTTACGCTACGATTATTACCGATCGCTTAGTTGTTCAGTAGGTTTTGTTACAAATTTTATATCCTTTTCCACATCCATGCCAGTTGGATTCGAGTGCCATAGGAAGCTATAGGTTGTAGTAGTTGTTGGAGTACTGAACGCTTGGTAGAAAGTTGAGTAGCTTATTTGATGCCGAAAATACACCCATGCTGCAGACACGCTAGCCGCTCTATCAGGATTTGCTAAAACTTTCATCCTTCCATCCATGCCTATATTGCTGCGTGTAAGCTAACGAAAAACCTCCAGACAATGTGCCGTCCGTATTAGTGTGTGTTTGCATGTAGGAACACCGCACATAAAATGTGTGTCTGTGTGCGTATTGGATGTTGTGTACTACCAAATCGTCGAGACCATCGTCCTTGCAGTGGGACGGAAATGCACGCTTTCTGTATGTATTGGGTGGTGTATGTTTGTGTGAAAGAGATGCAAGTACTTGGACTTTTCACCCACAGCTATTACACGCTTCCACCCGAAAGCTTAAACAGGGTGGAACGCTTCACTCCCTTCACAGGATACGAGAAGCGTCCGATTTTGTGTACATTTGCTTGAAGGATATTATGACACATACACACATACACACAAACATACCGAACTACACAAAAAAGTTTGGTTGATATACGCCGCTACTAAGAGCACTTAATTAAACGCCGCCATCCTCTTCTTGGAGCTCGATTACCCGGATGCCTGCGCGAACGTCGTCAATCTATACGTGGTGGCGTTAGGTTCACTATTGGGAGGGCCTCATCGTGTTTGTCTGCACTTTTCCTTCACGCTTCAGCGTGCAATTGGGAAGTGATGAGATATATGATATATGATGTATTATCACCATTAACGCCCTAGACAGCTCTCTGACGCCCGATGGGTGTATCCGTATGGTCAACATTGCTTCATTGTTTATTGTTCTTGGTGGGACTGTTGTGGGCTTGAGGGAATCGTCGTATGGAAGGCATAAAATTCAAGGACAAAAACAAATCGCATCGATTAAATGTGATGTCTATTGGAGCATGATTGTGATAAGGAATTATTTTTAAAATACAGAGTTTATTTGAAGAAGGCACTGCTGTCCGTTCATTCGGAGATAAATAGAATAATAAATAGAACAATGTTTTTTTTACTCTCTATATGATTCATCATCGAATATTTTTCTATTGAAAGCCGTATTTCATTCTCTTCAGAATTTCTCTTTTGGTGTAACCGGACAATGCAATTGATACGTAAATTGTCTAGAATATGTCCACTTCATTTAACATTCTGAGGCTTTGTACAGAGTGTAATGGAAATAATTTCGATTTGAAGCATGTTTTTTCTTTTCAACATAATTTAATCATTGAAGTACTTGCAACTTTGGCACGATTCTCTTCCTAACTGACCATACAGGGTTTCAATTTTAAAGTTTAGTGTACCCTTTTCGATTTGTGAGGTGAATCTGGTCGTTGACTGGCCAAATTCTTAAATCCAAACTATAACTCTGTGAGTATTAACTAAAATTTAAGTTAAAAGGTTATACTTAACGCGCTTTTTAAAGCTCCTGGATTATAATTTCATATTAAACACCACTTTGATAAAAAATATGATAAAAAAACTTGGCCACTACCTCATCTTGATTTATATACAGGTTGCTTTTAGTTGTAAAACAAAACAAAAAGAGAAAATAGCTTAAAAATCGATCCATGTAGACATGTCCGATGGATAAAGCTATCATCTTACATATCATTCTTCTCTTTCCCGGTTCGAATGACTTCAATCTATCAAAACTATAAATCATCACCGATCCATCAGAGCCGAAAACAATTCTCCCTTCAAGAAAGGATATACCATCATAAAACTTTTGACGTATCAACGAACGTATAACTCTCGTGTGGTTTTCAGTGGTATTCATCCTTGGAATAGCGACTTAAAAGCTGCACAGACTTTTCAAAGCCTCTTGACATCAGTGTCAGCCCTGCTGAATAGGAAGTTAAAGTTACGGGGAGCGAGTAAAAAAAACGCATTCGAAAATAAGCTGTGTCATTACGATAGTTGACGACAAGTCTCAGCGTCAAGTGTCCCCTTTAGACAAAGTGTATACTGCGTCCGTGGGGTATTAGTTTGTGTGTCCTTGCTAGACACCGTTGAGAACGGGGCAAACCGGTGGCGACGGTGGTTTACGATGTAAATGCCGCCTCTTGTCATTCATGGAAGAGAGGACATACTTATTCAAGAATGCATTAGCTATTTGAAAAGCACTTGACCGTGGAACGGTTTGCCGAACGGTCCCACGCGCTCAACGTCTCTACTTCACAAAGATTATCAGCTAGCAATTCGTGCGCATACAAGGAGTTTAGTTCATGTTTTTTTTTTCTCAATTCCTTTGGCAATAACAGCATTTCCAACCCTCCGTGCTATTATACTGTTTCGCGCATGGCGACAAACATGTTTTCCACGCGTTTAACGTTGCTGTAATCATTTGACCCGTGCTCCACTTTTGACAAGAGTGTGAAAAATACACCTTTCTTCACCTTACCCCTTACACGCCCCACTAAACTTCACACTGTGCCAACTTACATGTCGTCTATTCTGTACCAACTTCAACCGTGGCCAGAATCAAGGCACGCTCTGATGATGGCTGTGTTGTTATGGTAGCAAACTTGTCCGTTTTCCCCCACTAGCAGGGGAGGAGGGGTAGGGCATACGCTTTTAAGTCCATCAAAGATGCCTAGCGAGTGTTCCAAATGTTGGCAAACTTTGCTACCACTTCCACCCTGCAGGACATCTTCCTTCGCCCGAGTGTGGTATGCCTTTTCTCGTTTTCGGACCGTAAACGAGTCAACTTTTGAAGGACGAGCGCTTGGGCTAGATAATCGATAACCGATGTCAAGCAAAGATGCACGATGTTAGTTTTTCCTGAGTCATGACCTGGGTTGTGATGGTGACTAGCCCCGTTGTGTTGCCCGTTAGTTTGCTTTACCGTGAATTGATTGTGCCGTATCACGGGAGAGAGAATCGACCATGCCCCAGGTACATTGTGCTGCCCAGTTTGTGTTTAATGATGTACGAAAAGAAATCAATAAAGCCAACCACCACCTCGTAACAGGCAATCGTTTGTATCGTGTATTGACAAAAATAGTTCAATTGCGATTCATCGTAAACAGCGGAGTAAACAATCAATTGATAAAATAATGAAAACAGCGTAGAATAGTGACTATTGCATTTATGTAACGTGATTTGTAAAACTTCAAAGCGCGAAGGCAATTTTCAAAATTAATACCCCAAACAACACTCTTTTTGTCTGCCGCCTTCAACGTAATGAATGATATCAATTCCGCATGCTTTTCGCAATATCGATCATATCGTTCCTACAGCCAATCTTTCCGCAAATACCAGCTCACTCGACAGCCCACACATTCGTTGAGAAGATTAATTTTTAAGCTTCGTTTTTGCGCCTGATTATTGCGGTACGAGATTTCAATTTCTCCGACACGCCCTTCCACCAAGACCGTTCCGCTAGCAGCGTCGCGACTGATATCAGGAACCCTACGGCAAGGAAGAAGTATAGGTAGCGCATTTCCACCAAACCGACCGAGCTGAAGCCGGAGTTTTGATTTTCACACTGCGGCTTCTGGTGAATCCAAATGAGGTTGAACCGCTTGATTATGCCGACCTCCCGCTGCCACATCAACCGTTGCCGGATCAGCTCTCGATACTTGCTTCCCTTTACAATCGGTATGCCGAAGGGTGGGAGCTTGATGGCTTCCAATTCCTGCAATTTGCACACCTCCTCCGGTGCAAACGTTTCCTTTATCACCTTGTAGGCTGCGTTCACTTCCGCCTATTGGTGGGAGTGTAAACAAAATGGTAACAGGGGAAAAGGAATCAAATTAATATCTAATCCTGCTTGTCTGTAAGATGCTGCCCGGAGCAGAGTCGTGTCTTATTTCCGGGTTTATCTAGCGTACCTCGTAGGCATACATCTCCTGTTTAACGCGAGCGATTCCCTCGTTCGGTTCCATGAACGCCCTGTCACCATGCGGTTTGATCTTCTTCCGATACAGATCCTGTACGTCCGGGTCTTGCGTTTCCTGATAGTACACCCGTCCGTAGCTTGTGTCCATCACGCCTGCCTTCAGTGGAGACCGTACCAAGTCTCCTACGCTCGCGATTGCCTGACTGGGGCTCTGCAACAGTGCCACAATGCTGGCCGAATAGGAGGTGAGAATGAAGAAGCTGGTCAGTTGCAGCGAAAACATAAGTAACCGCGTACCGTTAAAGTGTGGCACGACATCGTGCCCTCGCTGGCACATCGTTCCGATGATGTACACTAACGATTCAATGGCGCCAAAACGTTCACCCCTGGTTAGACGACGAATGGCGTTCATGGAAATCCAATAGATCGCCATCAACCCGAAACAGCACGCCCAAACCCCGACACTAAACGGTAGCTCGAAAATGTTGGCTACAATCGACAGTGGTGGCTGTCGAAAGATGATACTGCTCTTGATAATCAGCGTGACGATCATGAAGTCAACCACCTCGAGCCGCTCGGTACGCATCAACGTGCCCAGACAGCCGAGCTCGATCGAGCGGTTCTGGAACTTACCCATTATGCCACTAAACGTCCCGTTCTGTCTGTAGCCTACCTTGTCCAGCTGCACCATGTTAAGCGTAAAGTTAAGATCGTACATTAGCTCACGGATGAAGGGAAAGTTTGCCTTGGTGAACAGATCGTGCACATCGTTACGATCGTCCATGCCCTTGAAGTATTCCGGAGATGTGGTCTACAGCAAATGAAATACATTTGTTTTGTGTTAAATGTAAATAAGTTTCTTGCAATTAAACTAATATCCTTACCGCAGTTCCACATGGCATAGCGAATCCCTGCAGGTTGCGCCTTTGATCAACACTTTGTTTACGGCCTATCGGTTGTCTTTCTAGTGACGCGAGACTATCGATCACTGGTAGGTAATTGGATGCTATGTTTTCCACCGACAAGCGGGCATTGCGAAAGGGTTTGAATATTTCGAACAGTTCCCAGCTACCGGGCACATTCTGAAACGCTACCACAACGTTGGTGTAGGGCATGGCGTCAAGCTTTCGAAATCTTTCATTGTAAAGAAGCTCCAGTTGATACGGAAACCCTTCGGTCGTACAGGATTCTGAATTGACTGCTCGCTCCGCTGGACTAAGCTTCTCAACAATCAACCAGTGTAAATTTCCCAAAAAAAGCTTGTTCAGTGTTACGTCCTAGTTTCGATGAATAAAATTGCAGCAACGAGACTTGATTAGCTGTGTAAAGTTTTCCTTTAGTTAATGTACTTATACCATCTGCCACAGCTCCGATACTGGCTTCCCACACGATGCGTCTATTAGTAGCCCTTCCTGAGACACTCGATTAGGACGAATTGTCACTATAGCTGCACCTGTCCCTTCTACAAAATCCACCAACATTCCAATGTTTGTTGAGGCAAAAAAGAACTCATACCGCTCCTTGGCATCCCAGCAACTAATAACCGTCACAAACTGCACATGCTTTGCACGAAAATAATTCACCGTAAGTGCAGTAATATTTTGGTTCCACGTGCCGTAAGCACAAGAGTGTCCCCAGAGAACTGTAAACCACAGCAACAAAACGGTCCCGTTCACGATTCCTTTCATGCTAAGTCAATTTAATGTTTGCAATTTATTTCTTTCCTCTACAACTGTGCATGTGTTTAGGGCGATCAACTACCAATTGTTGCATTTTGCCCGTTTTCAGTAGTTTTTATACTCACCTAACGAGTAGAGTTGCTAATAATGTCATTAGGAAAATCGCACAATCATAGTAATGAAGGTAATTTGTACGTGCGCGTGTAATATTCAACGAGATCGTGGTGTAGTGGAATTGACTGAAGCTGAAATACGATCGATTTACCATCTCGTTTTAAGATGTTTGAAAATTATCTATGTAAAAGCATAGCATCTATGTTCCATTTTGCTTGGTTCTATATTTTATTCAATGTAGTAGAACGGGTTCATTATTCCTTTGCTATTTTTATCTTTGTTTTAGTGTTGCAACCGATTGCTAGATATTTCCTTATCATTCCTTACTAGCTTTTGTTCTTTTACTTTTACCATGCTCCTTCTTTTTAGCATTAGTACTTCTTTTTATTTCTTTCTCTTGGTGCTTTCTCCCCACTAATACAATATCAATATTTTGTAAATTTTTTGGAATGTTTTACTGTATTCGATACATTCCGAGTCTTTCACTTTCAAATCTGTCTATTATGTTACCCTTATCTCTTCATTATCCTTTACTTTACTTCCAGTGGTGGGTAAACTCGGAATCGCTACTCTGTCTACACTGTTGCCTAGTTGTGTTACGAAACGTTACGCGCGTACGTTACACAGTTAACAGAACACATGTTCGGTAGTTTCCGTGTGGTGATCGCTAGATAAAATTTCAAACCAACCGCTGACACAGCAGCCAGCAGCAGGCGATACTGGAACGTGGAAACCGTAGCGAAATCCATTTCTCACCCGTGTACCGCTCGTACCGCTCTACTGTTAGACCTGCAAAAAATGGCTCCCTTTAAGCTTAAGTTCCGCATGGGTAGTGGGTCATCGCGTAGTACCTCTCAGGAGCAGGATGTCGTAGTAGATAGTCAATCCAATCCGGTCGGACCTCTTTTAGCGAACAGTGCGAACGCAAATGACTTTGGTAGCAGCACCACACTTGATTCAGAGCAGAATAATGATAGCCTTGTGTCGATGAGCAACGATCGGCGCGCCTTAATACTGACCAGTAACACTACCGACGAACCAATACTAGGTAATTGGCAATTTGGCCCGTTAGCCGCGGCATAGACAGTATCTGCATATGTGAAGGTTTAACCATATTAAAACAACCAGAAAAAAGGTCTATAGTGAATAACACTATCATTGTCCAGCATTAACCCCGCCGGAATCCAGTAGCAAACTTTTCTTCTACAATATTTTACCATCCTATTGAAATTTCTCGAAAGCTCTCACGCTTCAAACTTTCATTTCAGGATATGACAATCCTTCGCTCACTAACACAGAGCCTACGAACGTTATACCATTAAGCCCACCGCCATCGTACGAGCATGTGTTAGAAGAAGTAAGTAACCTTCATCGTTCAATTCAGCCCTTGTCCAGATTTAATCGTTGATTTTCTACCGTACTTTAGAACCGTCTCGCAGCTTTGGATAAGGAGAACAATAGAACATCGTTACTGAACCTTTCACCGACTGCCCTGGGGTACGATATGATGTCGAACAATCAATCTCCAGGTACGGAACACCAACAGCAACCTTGCCCGACGGAGGTTCATGGTTCACCCGGTGCAACGAAAAAGCAAGAATCGATCGATTCCTCACTCTACACCTGCAGCTCGACGACGACACCGTCGCAGGAAAACCTGCTCACCTGCACCGGATCCTGCGATCCGCTGTATCAGATGAGCTGCAACGAAGGATTGCAGGATTTAGGTACGTGCGTTCGGAAGCCCTTAGCGGTCCAAAACACTCACTTGCGCTTTATTGTAGCTGAAGAAATGGAAACGATGGCAATCGACGAGACGTGTCTGTCGAACGAAAATCAGGACACTTTATCGCTGGACGAAGAGTGTAGCTCGTACAGTAACTCGCAACCGATCTACGATCAACAACAACACACTGCCCCGAAGGCGGAAGTCAAGGGTCCCGAGATACTGTACAAATCTAGCAAACAGCTGTACAAAGCGGTGGCCAAGGAATGTGGCATCACATGCAAGATGTCCGACCAGTGTCGCTGCTTAGACTGTCAAAGCCGTTACTTTGACTGTGAATACGATCAGGTAAGATGGAGTAGCTTTGATCGATCGATACTACGGAGCACTCACGCTGGGCACTCAAACTTCATGAGACTAATACGCTATTTATGTATCTCGCAGAACGAAAATGAGAAAACTGATGGAGGATTAGGTGCTGGTACGCCAATGTTCATCAGTGAGGTGATGCACGGTACCGCGTGCACCATTCTCTAAGCTTATACTCTACCGATTTGATACCCACACTGGAGAAAAACGATATTCGCATGGTGGTCATCGACAACTATTGGTGACATGAAAAATGGATTGCTGGGAAGATGATACGAAACACACAAAAGGGCTGGGGCTCTGCACACTAACTACACACTGTCCTTCCGATGTCCTAATGTAATGTCCTGTAATGTCCACACAGACGCCCTGTTGATGGAAGCTGAACCTACCGTAGGGATAGTTAGATAAGTATAGACACATCGATGGCCTTCAGCAACTTGCGTTAATGAATTTTAGGGCTAAAGATCTCTCCACTTTTGGTTTTTTCATCGACGTTATTAAAAAGGAGTCGTTGGGGAATGATGAGATGGGGGGGGGGGGGGGGTGTAGTCTGTTAGTTCTCTCGGTACCGGTGCAGTAACACAGCCCAGATATCGAGACGGAGGCCAACGTTGGAACTTTCCTAAATTGACTCAAATGGTGATACTACTTTTTGCAGCACACAGAATAAGTGTGCATATTTACTGAATAACCAATATTAATGTTTAGTATTTCCTACGATAGTTACAGTAACAACAGTAGTGAGTATGTCTTTTTTTAATATGAAAGCAGTATTTAGTAGTAAGAAACCAAGCTCGCGCTACAGAATCTCTTCCTGTGAGAATTATAAATTGGAAAACTTTTTTGGTATAAAAACAGCTTAAAGACGACTTATCTTTAAACGTTTCTAGAGAGTCCTGTTTGCCGCACTGCAGACTCTTTCAACCAGCAAAAACAAACATGTTCACAAGCGATCAGTGCACAAAATAGATAGAAAGCGTTCTGTTTGTGTATGAATGATAACATCAGGTGTACTGAACACAAACGCGCGAATCTTTCTTTTCCGAATTGGTGTAATAATCGGGCAGGATACATTAATGCTAAAACTCCTTAACAATGCAGCTTCTTGCATCTCCCAGACGAAGAGAGAAAACAAAACAAAATATATGAGCGTATATTTTTGTAGCAACAGTAAGAAGTCATTGGTTGAACATTGATACAACCGTGGTACTGATATTGAGCGTATTATATATATTTACACAACGTAGCAAATTTGAGCATAACACGTCGAAGCCACAAGTTATGCACCTAAGATGCAACACTGCAGCAAAGTAACAAAAAGGAAAAAAATTAATGCTAAAGGTGTCGGATATATTCAACTTTATGTCATTCACTGAAGAAAAAAGTGGCATACGCCGAGCCAGAGGCTGGGATTTTAGCAGGGTAGAGTGGCACCATTTGTTCCAAACAATCCATGTGTTAAAACCCAAAACATTCGCGAACCATCATACAAACAAAACCAACGCGATGCAAACATGTATCGGGCGTTATTATGCGGTCTAAAAAGCACGCCAAGAAAGCAAACGTGATGCCTAGAATACCAATCAGTACTGACCATTTGGTAGCCATTACTGTAAAACCGTTCAATTTACACGGGTCAATGCGAAACACGGGCGGTCGTAATGTATGTTAGGAAAAAAAAACAAACCGAGTGATCCATACCAATCAACTCACACAGATACACCCAAAAACACACACACACTTTGAAATAAATGCACTTATGGAGTTACATGCCATATATAGGTATATATGCATACTGGGCATACTATATTGGTGGATGTGTGTGTGTCTGTGTGTGTGTTTTAATACTGCTGAAGAAAGATAAACAATGAACACTTGGGTTGGAGAGATCTGCACTAATCAAACCCATTGGCAAATAAACTAATCTAAGTCACTTAACTACCAACAAAAAACCAATTCAACACTTAACGACTCTCGTCTTGTCAATCGTAATTTTACTGTGTAACTTTTTTTAAATCGTATTCTGTTTTATAGCTTCTGTTCGTAAATTATAACTACTTTAACAGGCTTTATTGGACTGCAGGTGTGAATTTTAATGGGCATTAATCTTATTGTACTGTTAAATCGGTGTACAAAATAACAGCAGCTAATGGTGGTATGTTATGTGACATTGCAACGACAACTTATGTTCCACAAAACACAACTAATGTTAGAAAAGTAAAAACAAAATGCACTAAATAAATAAAGAAACATTTAAACTACGTTAGTGTCTGAATGATTGGGGCTTCACAGGAAAGAAATTAAAAATGGCAATTTGATAACGTAATTGGTTGGTTTGTTTTGTGAATTCTTGTTCTTTGCTCACCTATCCTCGCCTTTTAATTGAAACAGAATATCTTGCAATGCTTTTAAGCGGCTGGGAAATTCATTGGCAATTATATTTCATTGGTTTGAATAATATTTGTTTCAATAGTCGAGAATATTAGTCGAGTTTGAATAGTATATTGCATCATATGCATTCTGTCCTAATCCTGTTTCTGTCGATGGTTTGAAACAATGATTCATGCTATTATTAACTAAATATTTGCAAGAAACTCTCTTATAGTTTCGAAGATCTGTACTCGTGTCATCATGGTAGGAGTGAAAGAAAAAGTAATACCATAGTATTTTTAAGAGAAATTAATTTTTATTCAAAGTGAAATAATTCTCATTAATACAGTAATCAAATATGAAGGAAGAACCAAGAGTACAGTTGCTAACCTTTTTTCTTTTTGTTTTGTTTTGTTAGAAAAGGGAACATGTTTCAAAGTTCGACTTCGAACCAGAGCGTATTATATAAAAAAAAAACCTGTTCTGATCTTATTATTGCCGCTGCAAAACTGCATCACAACCATTGCTTCGACTTTCAGGCAATCAAACTCTTCCTCAAAAAGGAAAATGTCACTGCTTAAACGCTGCCATCCAGTTGCAGTTCGGGTAGATGAAACTATGTGAGCACAGTTTTCTGAAATCCTTCGATCGAAAACTGGAGCTAATTCAAAGATTGCACCTTCAGAAGGTAATCGGGCGTTGTTGCATATTGAAGGAAATAGATTTAATTCATGTTACATATTTGATTTCTTTTTCTTTTTATCTCAACAAAACAACTGCATGCTCCATTCGCTCGGAGACATTTACCGTAATTCTCTTTGTACAAACATTTCTGACGTCATATGCAAGAGTTAATAAATAAAAATATATGTATATCGTTACACGCTAGATACAATATTTCAAAGAAAACGGAAGAAACATTTTCAAGTAACAATGTTGATCGATCATGATCATAATCATCATAACGTTGATCGTAATAATAATATTAACTTGCCTACAGTTTTGCTCTACGTATGTGAGTGTGTGAGTTATCAAATTTAACCAGGAATTCCATCGTATAACTAAAGCACTCCTTCTTCCTTCATCCTGCTTTCACATTGCAATTTCTTTACTTATCGAGATGACATTCACTCGCATCTGTTAAATATTATTTTTCATTCTTACATTTAGACTAAGGTGAATTTAAACTGTGTGTATTGAGATAGGGTAATTCATGTGCTCATGTAGTACTGCAGTATAGATAATAGTAATGCATCTGATATATTTCCGTAATTTGTTCTGTTCGCTATGGCATCCCAGTTGTTGGTTTTTTGATCATTTAATACCATTTATCAATTTTTGTTTGTCTTCCAGCCTCGTAACCAGCAATACAAATTACCTCCATTAGGGGTTCATTCATTGATCTGGCAAAAGCAAACTGATCATACACGCGTGTATGTATATTAATTCCGTTCCTTGAACGACGACAAGAGATGGACATTACGCTAAGCATCTAGAGTTCTCATATTGCTACAATGATTGATTATATCGATTTCTTTTCTTATCGTCTCCTGTCTTTTCGAGTATGGGTTATGGAGTTATATTGTTGAATCTGTTTAATCTTTGAACATGGATGTGTTTAGCAGCATACAATCTGCTTTCTTAAGTAAATTTGTCATTTAAACTATATGTTTGTGCAAAACGCGTTCATCGTATCATAATGTGGTCATACTACTTATGTGTCGCATAAACATAAATGTATTAAAAACATACATACACAAACCAAGTGTCACGCGTGCATTATGTGTATGTTTGATAAAAGAGATTAGTTCAGCGAAACTAAACGTCGTAACTATTAAATATTACTTGAGTGGCTTTCTCTGTACAGTTCACTTGACGACGATAGTCCAGAAAAGAAGAAGCGGATATAAATACAATTGGATTGAAATGTGCTTAATTAGATGAAACAGTGAGATTAACTAAGGTGCTATCGCCAACAAAATGTACCGCTGATGGACATGGAAGTTAGCTTAGTCAGGTGGTAGGAACGAAAAGAGTCGGAACTTTTCACGAATGTGAGGACGAACATCTTCACGCTGAAAGAGATACAAAATAGGCCATAAGATAATTTATTGTTGTATGGCTAAGCAAATGCGCTCCAGTATAAACACTTACCATTTCAACTAGCCGTTCCAAAAATGGTAAAATTTTCATCAACTCCGAATCGCTTTGATCGACGAACCAACTCTCTATCGGGATACCATTCTCCAGTTGGTAACTATAATTTAAATGGACAATATTGATTTATATTAATTTCATTTAATTTTGTTATTGTTCCTAATATTCACTCACCCGAATGCCTGGGGCGAATTATCTATGATGATAGTCTTGGAAAGATCTCTGCCCAATATAGTCAAATCTTTAATGTAATTTCCGTTGACTAGGACACAATGCTCGCGGAACAAACGATACCTGTTGTGTAGCAACGAAAAAACAGGATACGATATTAAATAATCTATTCTTCTTGCCAGTTTCTCACACACCGATACTTACTTAATAAGTCGACGATCTGGATCAAGTAGATTGAGCAGCTTATCAGCATAGACCCGCTTCGAAGCGGTAAAGAGAATTACCTCGAACATTTGCGACACTTTCTCAAGAAACTCGCGGAAGTATGGTCTGGTGCGGACGAACACTGTATACTTGCACTCTTGAAATAGCACCGGAAATTTAAAGCTCGCATCGGAAAGTTCCATTAGACTGCAATGCACCAGCGTTTCATCTAGATCGAGCACCAGGCTGAACTCTGGACTGGAGCGTGTCTTGAGCGGCAACGCCGGACACTTGGAACGCATTTCGCAAGTCAACGGTGGAAGATGCTTGATGAATAGGTAAGGGTCAAACGCCCTATAAGCGGCATCGTCGTGTTGCGCATCGTTCGATTCCTAAAACATTGTTTATGGAAAATATAAATTTAATCAATGTTACTTCATCCCACCATTGAAATGGTACATATAAATGTCTAATAGAAAATAAACTTACATCCATTTCCACGCACTCGTTATTTTCAAGCTGCATTGCTGCCTCTGTGTCGTCTCCGCACATGGGAACTGATTCATTGCACTCAATGTTGTGGATCAGAGATTCTTGCTCCGATCCATGCACGGCTCGTTGATGTTGCATATGATGTTGTGAATCTATCTGCCCTCCACTTCCGTATTCCGTAATATACCCTGTCGTCCCTAAATTGGTCGAAGCATTTCCTCCTTCGTCCAGCATCATTCCGTCCATATTATGGCCCATGCTCGAAAGGGACGTTAGAGCTTTCAGATTCTCGATGGCCGTGGTGTTGAGGGACGAGAAAAAGGCTGAATCGTTCAAACCGTCCGTGCCCGATTGTCCGCAGCTTAGATTGAGCCCGGCAGCAGCTGCCGCATCGCCACAACTTAGCAGTGCTTGAGTGAGCAGAGCATTGTAGGAAAAATCCGTGTACTGGCCGAGATCGGTGGCGTTTTTGTAGTGTTCTTCATCGAACATGGAAATCAGGTCAGAAGCAACCGCAACAGCGGCGGCTGTCTGACTTGGCGAATAGCTGGATTGCGGCTGCTCTTCGTACGCTGTGCCAGAGAGTGACGAACAGTTGCTGTACGCGATGGGTTGAAAATTTGACGAAAGCGAGGAAGCTTCCATTGACACTGCAGATACGGAGGCACCCAGTGACGTATTGCAAGAAGATGATGACGATGAGGATGAAGACGATGATGATGTTGACGAGGACGAAGATGAGGACGACGAAGACGAGGACGAAGACATCGACGATCCAGAAAAATCAATGGAGGAAACGGCCAGCGGGAACGAGGCGATCATATCGCCGGCAATAAGATTAGTAGAAGACGTATCCGGTGGTATCGTGTCCGTAGTTGAGTCTACTTCCGGCACAACGATATCCAGCGATTTAGAAGATATGATTGCACTTGACTTTGGAAAAGTTCCCTCCGACGATGTGGATGGCAGGATTGTATCCTCCTCCACGTAGCAGCTCGGATTTACTACATCTTTAACATTACTTACACAATCGCCGGCAACCTCACTACCGAGATCCGCCGTTGTACTATCGCATTCGGTGATGCACTTTGAGTTTAGCTGTCCCAGTTCTTCCTGGGATGAACATGCCCCTGACAATGCCAGCGCTGTGCTGATCGGTGGCAATACAATTGAGTGGCCCAACAAAGTGTTTTTGTTGGAATCGTACGAAATTATCCCGAACTGATTAAGCGCGTCTTCGGCCGATCCAAGATCGTCGGCGACTTTCGCCGAGTACAATCCACATTCGATGGATCCGGTGGAATAATTCACATCAGCCGCATTATCAGATTGTGGTGGTGTGATATTGTTGGAAGATACATCTCCTCCGGACAGGTGCTGTGCAGAACAGCTGGAGTGTGTTGGTAAATCTTCATAGTGCTTCTGATCAATGACAGTAGTACCATCGAACAGGGTGAGATCGTTATTATCCTGCCAGCAGTTTTCTTTGCAGTCATCCGGTATTGTAATCTCTTCGCGACTGACTGTCTTGCGACTACACTCACCACTAGCTGTTGGACGATGATTACGTGTCGCCTTCCCCCCGCCAGCCCCTGTTGTTCGTCTAGAAACGATCGCTCTTGCAGGAGGATTGGTGGAGGCTGCGGCGGACCTGCATCGTGAAACCACGGTAGATGAAGGTTCGGCAATCGTCGTCGATACTTCCGGTCGGCATTTGGCCACCGCTGGTGGAACGGAACGCCGGGTCGAAGACACTACGAGTTCGATGGCTGAACTCTTTTTTGCCTTTTGGCTAGCCACTTTGAGTGATGATGATTTGAACTTGACCGAGCTTCGCGTACTACTTGAACGCAGTCGTCGATCTCTAGTTTCGCTTCGCAGCCACATTTTGACTAAAAAGATATTATACAAAGAACGTTGTTAGCTATCTACATTATTGTATTTGGATCTCCGACTATTATCGTTGGAGCAATCCAAACTTCTTGCTCTTAAAAATCTTTGCAATAGTAAGAAAAAGGCACATTTTTCGTATTTCAATGTTTAAAATAGTAATTATTTTCAAGTTTTCCTAAGTTTATACTTTTCATAATATTGCATAATTATAATGCAATCACTTGTTACCTTGTACAGTGTTATTTGTCCATATCGGTCATAACGATACTTCTTTCGTACATATTTTTCGTTACGTCCACAAATTTAAGTGCAAAATAAAAAACCAAAGAGATAAATGTGATAGATAAGGCATTGATGACACATACTTCGATATTGCATCAGCATACACCTACATCCGTCAAGGACGCAGAGACCTAATCATAATTCTCGTTTACAGTTACAACCTGTAGTTATAACAGTTTTCTGACTAGAAAAATTTAAATGTTTTCATGGCCAACTTGGACTCCATTTGAAGATCGAAGAGGCGGCGTTCCGCGAACGGAATATTATTGTACCAAGTGCGCGTGCCCATAATAGCGAAGGAAGTTTGTCGTATCTCTCCATCTGAAATCAATCGCATCCAGTATTGTGATTTTTAACTATTCCTTTCATTATCCGCGGAAGAGTACGTTTTTATTAAACAGTCAACCGGAGATTGCAACTTCTAGTCTTAAGAATACAAGAAAATCTATTAATAGACTTAACAATGTGAGTAATCCACGCAATATATGTACATGGATCTCTCTTCCGTGTTCTATGTGCTCTCTTGCTGTAGACATTTTGATGTGTTATTTTACCATCTCTCTCTTTCCAACGGACATCCTAGTGTAGGCTCTCTTATCGGGACAAAATGTATCGTTTACAGAAAATATATACATGCCTTTCTCTCCCAACCGGTTTCCATTGAACAGATGCACTTTCAATGTATTGAATGCAATTATAACTTTTAAAATAAATATCTGTATTTCCGTTTATTTGGATAACACAGACAGATAATTAAATTACATTTTTTGTCCGCATTTGAAAGCAGCGTACCCGAGGGACATAACAAGTCATGCTGCAAGCAAGCACATTTGGAGCATACAACGTATTCAGAGTAGGCTGGTGAAACTCCTCCGGAACTAAGTGACAGCGAAAATGCATTTACTGTCTCCTCAATGCAAACCAACACACAGCGAAAGTGTATTCGGCCAGAAAGAATCAGGTGAAAAGGCTGATTGTATTCGCTGCAACAGATGAAATCAGCCATGCACGAAGAAGGGAGAAAAAAGTTGGCCCTTCGCACAGAAAGGAGTTAAAAGAGATATAGGGGAATACGAGAAATTGAAAGAGCGAGACCCTTCTTATAGAGATCTTTCTATACAGTTTTCTCCTTCGCCTGAGCGCACTGATGCTGCCGAAGTGGCAGCATCATCGTGTGTGTTGACGACTGCCACAAACAAAACGGGTTGGTTTCTGTTTTTATTTTCATTTTCGCAGCTTTGTCGCGCGATATTTCGCGTGCTGACAGTTTCAAACCCTTCCCACCCCTAAATCACTGCCGCAACACTGAAAACAATATACTTCCTTCACCGCTCAAATACTTTGCGCTCCTCTGTTCGAATTTTGATAGGGTTTGTTTCCGTACCGTCATTTTCTATAGAAAATCCTGAACACTCGCGCATTCACGAACGCACGCACGAACTGCTTCTTCTAGCGCTAGTTAAATCTCTTTAGCTGCACACGCGATAATACTCTTTCGTGCGTTGCCGTGTCCCAAACCGAAACCAGCGACAGTTAGGCGCACTTACCTCGTTCTTTCCTAACAATAAACAGATATTTGATTATAAACAAAATTGCTGCTCAGTCCCTCCCGCCACTCTACAGTTAGCATTAGGACGCTTTGCACGATTGGTGGTGCTCTCACATGCGCTTCGACGCACGACAATAGCTCAGCGAACTGTGCATGAATACTGGCGCGGTTTTTTTCTTCCCATTTTCAACGGCAGATATAACATTTCTTATACAATTTAATTCGATTTCAAACAAGTTAATTCAATACGACAGAATGTTTTTTCAATGACAACGTATAGATAGATACCGATATTCACCTGACGCTTTCACCCAACGGTGGCTTAACACCGAGAACGCCGATTAGCCAGTTTTCGCGGCGAAAAGATTTCACCCACTGAAGCGATCCGAAACAAAGCGAATTTTACCAAAATCCATACCCTAGCCAATGATAACTTCACACTTACCTCGCACAGCACACGCTTCCCATCCGTTCAAAACATTTCTAGCGCTTTCATCACCAACTAAACACCGTATTGTACGCTTTCACGCGCTCGCACAGAATTTTCACTGTTTTGATTTTCTAAAATGGCTACTCTTTTGACATCAAACTACTTCGAGATCACGTACACCATACCGGTTGGGTTGTGTTGGTGTATACGTACACGATGGAACATGCGATTTGCTTACTAGTGTGTGTGATATCAGTGCATGGAAGTAGCCGCCAGCAATAAAACAGCCGCCAACTGTTCACAAGGTTCATATACACGGGCAAGGCGGCTGATGAATACAACCAGTGAATGTTATTCAAAATAACACGTACACCATAACATAATTATCATCATATCAAATCTGCGTGAACTATTGAAATGCATTATTCCACGAAGGAAAATAAATTCGAAAGTTAGCATATTACTTCAACTAGGTTATAACAGAGCCAGAATTACATTAGACATAATCGTACATGTATTTCAATTCATATTGGTTACCACAAATCTTACATAGAATCTTTCTTTAAAGCGCTACAAATTCATCATCCCTTCGAGAAACATTAGCGAGGCCACGCTATCTATTGCTAATTCAACATCTCTCTTATTCATCGTTTTCTTCTTTGAGGCAAGCGTATGAGAGCTTGTATCTTTTGCCAATGTTTGAAGAAACAATTCTGCTGCTTTTGTAACTAAGAATATCGCTTCAGCCGATACTATTCCTACTTCTGGATCCAGCTTCATCATTTGTTTAATTCGGGCGAATGGAAACTGTGCCAAACGTTCTTCGGGTGATTCTAAAATCAAAGTGATAACAGGACGTTAAACACGATGCAATATGTTTCCCCAATAGCGACATACCTTTCGTGCTTGATGTATCTGCTTGCTGTTTAGGCACACTGGATTCTATCACATCTTCTGTGTCGATCCTTTCATCGGCAATTACATCTGGTTCAATCGGTTCTTCGAATTCTTCTACAGCGACACCAGCATTGTTTGAAGAATTATTCTCCTCTTCGCCGCTTACTTTGCCGAAATCGATGTCCTCAGAAAACACAAGATCGGGAGTTTCCTTTTCAGTGAGGGCGTTTTCTGCGCTTTCTGCTACGCTGGGCGTTTTGTTAACAGAGAGTGACTCCGCTGGCAATTTATGAGACAGTACTTCCTGTGGTTCGGAATTTGCGTTTCCAAACGTTGCTTCATCTTGTGTGCTAAACAAATCTTCAGAAAATTGAGCCTCTTCCATCGTGGACCCAACAATTATTATGTTTTTTACTGTGGCGCCAAATTTGGACTGTCAATAACAGGTAAACAAAGATAGAAAAAAAAACAAATCCAAAGTTCATGTTTACATGACAATACTTCATTCCTCCATACATTACTTGCTGTCATTCAAGTTGTGCTTAGCTGAGACACACTGTTCGAACGTCAGCTTGATCATTTGAAGAAAACCTAAACATAACAAAGTTCCATCACAACATTGTGTAATTTTCGATAAAATAGCCATTAATTTTCGACCATAAGTTTAAGCATGGCTCAAATTATAGCTGTCCGACGATTAGTATCATACTTGAAAAAGTAGGTCAGTGCATAAAGCAAAATCCACATTACGCATTAAAAATTAACATTATTTTAGCCCACTTCGCTGCCTGATATTACCGGCATCGGCAAACATATCCAATTCAGCGACAAACCAAAGGCAAGAAAATCGCAAGGAAGAAGTCAGCAATGAACCGATAAAATATTTTGGCAGCCAAGCATCTCGCTGGACAGCACAGCGTAGCCGGGAGGGCCCCAAGGGACAAGATATTCCTTGGTTTCAGCCGTACGTGGTAAACTTCAGTGTTGCAGTATTTCTGGTCTACTTCTGCATTCTGCGCGAAGAAAACGATATAGACGAAGGTTTAGGGCGTTCGCTTTTCGAGCATGTTCCTGGGCTGGAGGAAAAGCAACTGATTGTCAGTTACCACTACAATAAGGAAAATGGTCTATCGACACTTGACATCGAGAACAGGATGAAAGAATTGGGTATGAACTTTGAAGCTGCGAATTAGGAGGTATGTTTCGGAAAATCTAATCTAAATTAAGTGGATTTGCTGTGTATCATATGTTATAGCTTTTTGAATTGTACGCTGTGACATGCAGTAAAATAAATAGTTTCCAACGTTCATTAGAAACGAAAGAATCCCAATAGGAGTTTCTTAGTACACAGCAACGGAAATGTACAGATTAAAATCACAATAAAAAACCATACGGCTGGTCGTAAAAGTGAAAAATGGGGAAAAAGAACATTACTGTACAATGTCGATTATCCTGTGTTTTCGGGACCGAACGTCTGCCGGGTAAGCGATTTCCTTAGATAAGACCCCTAAAACTGTTTGCTAGTTAAACTGTTGGCAGAATGAAATTTTCGTCCTGATTAAGTAGTAATAATTTTTGTCCATGTTATTCTCATATAGTAGATGTAGAAAAAAGGCTGTACTTTTGTCGGCACTGAATATCGAATATTCGACGAGAATTCTAATGGTTGGTTTTTGTTCTAGCTGCTTCGGCTGATCGGTTTCCTTTTTGGCGTAATGAACGATACGTTCATGCTGGCCTACATAGGCTTACCAACTTATACTTATCTGATATACCTGATATCTGATATTTGATTATATAAGAATCAAAAAGATATCGAACCTGTTCCGATCTGGGAACTGGAACTGAACTGTTACCGGTCCTCAAACTGAACTTACACTGCACCAATCTCGGATACTGACCCCTGAACCTATCTTTACTGTGATATTGATCTAGAATTTATCCTCGTCCTAGAATTGCTACCTCACTTGTGCTCAAATTGATACCAACATTATTCCAGTTCAGGACCGGACGAGTAACCTTCTCCGGTTCGTTTATATCCATTACCATTACCATTTTATATATCACCAGACATGGTTCCATTTCCACTCGAACGAAATATCAACGATCGTACGTTAAGTTTACGTTAAGAAGAAAAGGACAAAAAAGGGATTAAAAATGAGTGTAGGTTATTAGTGGTCTATGTAGATTATCTATTGATAAAGATTATTTATTGATTATCTTTCTCTTAGTCCGTCCATAAAGACCAGATTCAAGATTATCGCATAAATGAAACAAATATTTACTTACTTTTATTCATCCTTATTAAGATCCCGGCCAAACTAATCAGGCTAGTTAAAATGACTATAACCCACGTCAAGAGCCAGGTAAAGGTAGATGGGCCTTTTTCCTAACCTGCTAATCTTCTACAAGTCAACCCAGATCCTGGCATACGCTGATGATATAGACATCATTAGTCTCCGGCTCGTTTATGTTGCTGAAGCCTATCAAAGGAACGATCAGGCGACGGAAACCCTCGGATTTCAAATAAACGAAAATATAAAGATAAAGAAAAAAGTTATGGTGGCACTACCAGCAGCCCTACTAACAAATTCTGATCTACATAGGGGTGACGTACGGATAGGTGAGCACACTTTTGAAGTCGACCAAGACTGAACCTTCTGAAACATATACTTTGTCAAAATCTGACGACACCCTCTTAGCTTCGTTCTAGAGGAAGATGCTCAGGAGGGTTTTGGCCCTGTATGTGTGGAAGGAGAGTGGAGAAGCCTCGATAACGATGAGGTCAAGCTCGGTATATGGCACCGTTGGGCTGGCCATATTGTTTGCACTATTTAAGGGATGTTTAAAAACTGCATGGTTGTTACGCTCATTTCCTATCTAGTTGCGACTACGCATGAAACCGCACAAACCAGCCCGTAAAGTCCGTTGGCTGTCCACAACGACGGAGAGGGCGTGATAAGCCCAAATTGAGGTGAAAAGTTGGCGTGAAAGCGTTCGCCATAAAGACCGGGATAACGGATTGGCGGGTTTTGGTCGGTCCTGCAGCCGACCAAGACAACACATTATTCACTGATTATTTATATTCTCTTAAATGATTGAAAAATGTAAACACACTATTCACGCTAGTTTTGTAAACTTACATATTTTTATTTGCTCTTCGTGTATACTTCACATCTTTTCTCTACTTTTGATTGTTCGCTTACATTCTAAATGCGGGGTTTGAAATTCATTCCTTTTTATCATTTGTCTTAGCTGCACTATGATTGTGCTGCTACCACCCATCGTCGTCTGCTTCACATGCTTTGCCTGCGCTGCATTACCATGCTCTATCATCTAATTTGTAGTTGCTGTTAGCAAACAGTAGAACGATCATTTAGTCACCTTTTGTTTTGGTGCAACAACGTGTGCTTTAATCTGTGCACCACTTTCTTATCATCGATTAGACCGAAAACTATTAGTAAACTTATTTAGCAAGCAATAGTTGTGTATCATGAATATTTGTGTGGATAAGCATTTAAAGGCAAAAGATCGCAAATAACTAAAACATACCTTATGATTTTCAATATAATTTATTTCCTCGCATCAAATGTATTGTGATTATTGTTCCTCGCTCATCAATTGTTCTCGCAAAAGTGCTATCCATTTGCGTGGAAACATGGAAAAACACGCAACTGAAGAAATTGTGTGTCAACTGGTGATAATTCTATCATGCTATACAACATCGTCCTAAATCATCAAACTTCAACGAAAAGTGAGACTTGTTCATTTAAAAATCCTTGAGAAAAAATGACCCTTTCATTGGTAATTGTTAAAGATTGAGACGTTCATCAATGGAAACACATTGCTTAGGTTGCCCCTTTTCTACCCCTACTTTATAGATGGTGTTCGTTCTCTTTGCAATGGATACGGTGTCTGGAGCCTGATGAAAATGGAAAAGCTAAACGGGGAATCATTTATTGCTTCGTACAATCTTCATCAATTAGCAATGTTCGGTGTCTTTTTATTATCTAAAATCCCTATGCTTTTGTTGTTTATCCCCGAGTAATCGTCCATTTCGGTGTTTAAACGTACCAAAACAATCCTCGCATTTTGTTTTGCTATCGATAACCACGCGGATGGGCGATAACTAGCGCAAAGCATCAGGGTGACAAAGTGTTGTAGGAAAAATAGCTTCTAGTCGAGTAAAGTATAGTGTGTTAGTGCTGGAGAAGCCAGGCATGCTGTAAACGATCCGTAGTTAAAACTTCAACTCAATGAGCCTCGACACGGATCGATTTTGCCGCATTACACTTTGGCTGTCGTTTACTGTTGTCTGCAATCGTCATGTGTTGTCCACAGCGTTCAAAGTTCAGCGATGCCTTTTCACATTGCAACCATGCCGAGTTTCCAGATCCATTCGGTAAGTCAGTCAGTCAGTCGTCCAGTTCGATCCGTCCGCAGCCAAACTCAATCCCGGTTTACAGTTCCCTTTTTCCTATGCTGGGCTCCAGGTTTGGGGTGAGATTGCGGGCGGCTCTAACTGGTCAGCCGAATAACACCAAACAGGCCTTGGGTGATACACGCCGTGCAGCAGGCACCGCAAATAATCGATTACGATCCATTGCTAGCTGCCACAAAGAGATATCTGGATTTTGCAGCCAAAGTCCGAACGAGGCGAAAGGTGTGCATGGAAGTAAATAAGAGAAGAAAGAGGCTTAAATTAGTTAAAATTCCTTACACTCATCAAATCACGTTTATTCGTTTTCTCCCTTCCCTTTCTCAACCCACCATTCATTAGCTGAAATGAGAGCGATGGTTAACGTTGGTGAAGGAGAAGAAAAGGAAAGGTTGGTGCTGGAGTACCCTATCCCGGTACTCATGGTAAAAGGGCGAAATTTGTAACGCATTTCATTCGCCAACACGGACCGGGCCTGTACGGCAATGATACGAAATGTTATGATCGTGAGTAATTATTGTTACCCCAGCTTGGAGGACGGAAGATTGCAACAACTGCCAGAAGAAAGTGTATTTAATGGTGAGTCGATCGTTCATAAGACGATATTCAATAGGGTGCTAGAAGAAAATCGCACAAATTAAGCTCGATCGTGTGCAATTTACGGCTATAGCTTTGTGATTAGCATGCTAACGCATGATTTAAGATTTGAGTGAACATACGGACAGTACATCTTCCTTTATTTATACTCGTAATTCTTCAAACATTCATATTCTGAATTATTCTTAGAAAAAAGACAGGCACAGGAGGGTAATCATAAAAAAATTCATAATACTACTTTTAATTATAGATTTTTTTAAATTTATTATTCAAAAAGGCTGAAATACAAATTTTAATATTTTCATACAAATCTTAGAACTATAAGATGCAATTAGTATATCGTCAAAAATCAGCACTACCTGAGCGAACTGAAAAATTCAATGATCGTTCAAACAAATTTTGTTGCAGTATAAACAAACAGCAACTATCGCGGTTGGCCGATTAATATCCAGATTAACTTAGCCAGAACATAAATTATTATTAAGTAATTACATGCACTAGAAGAAAAAACATGTCTGTTTTCTACAATGCTTGAAGTTGTAACTGCGAAGAACTTCTTAAGAATTAAAAAGTTCGAGCATCGTTTGATTGTTTCGCTACGAGGTGTATCATATAAGATAAGTGGTCCATTTATCACACTGCTATTATCCTAAATCATAAAAATCCAGCAGTTAAAATTGTCCATGCTTCTCTTCGGCAAAGGTCTCTTACAGAACAATTCAGATAAGATCGTTTTCTTAAATATCAGTATATCAAATGGCTGTGTATGGCAGAGATCCTTTCGGACTAACCGTATGTACCAGGTTCCAGTGGGAAATAATCTGTATCGAAGTATTTCAGTTCTTCTGGAGGTCCATAAAAGAATAAGCTCGGTCCGGGCGAACAAGAAAACATTAAATAAATCAATTTGTTTTATGTTATCAACCTATCAACCGGGAAGGACTAAGGCCATGTACCTTACTACCATTCGAAATTACTGTTTCTATGTTTTGTGCAATAATATAGATTCATCGGTTCTTCATTTCCATATAAGTTTTCCTGCTCCTGACAGACAGCTCCGATTTCGACTGGTTTAGCACGTAAACATAATCACATTAGTCTCTTGGCCAGGTCGTTTATTGGGTAGACACCTACAAGCCCGGACGAGTTCGATTCCTTGGAATTTTGAACATTGAACTGAAAATCTATAATTAAATGATTAATGAATGAAATACAAAATAAATTACGAAATGGATAAATATCGTTTTCTATCGAGAGCGACACAATAAGAAATGAATGACATAATTCCACGATCGCGAAGCAACAGCTATCCCAGATGTAGCCAAAAACCAAGATTAAACGAGCATAATCCCACAAACGAGCTGGGCTAAAGTTATAAAATTCACGCACGAGTGTTTAAATTGAAAAATAATTTTTGCTTTAACAGAAAACTAATGAGTTTTTCCTTCTACTACGATCTCCACCCCTCCGACCCCCCAAACTGCATGTCTGCTGCGTGGGGCTGGCCCTATTCCCAGTTTCGTGGTCTCGCACAATCGGTTTTTTAACTCCTCATCGAATCGTTGCGGTATTGCTCCCACAGTTGCTCCACATCGCTCCAACCCCGAATTCGGTACCATGTACACTGCTTGCTAACCGAAGAAATGAAGGCGCGGGTGCTCTTATTAATGGGTGTCCCTTTCGGTACCTCGCTTTCTTGCGCGCATATTTACCACCAAGCATCATCGAACAGTACTTCTTCCCTTCGAGCCTCCGCTCACACATCGACAGCCATTGGAAACATTCTTCTTTAATTTATGCTTAAGGGCAGCATCGTCATCACCAGCACCCACTACCACACCTTCCGTCGACTTCCTCGGCAGGCTCGTTCATGGCAGGCAAACGTGTGCGTCACGGACTCGGGCGATCAACATTGCATATCAGCTGGCAGGGGACGGCGTGAGGCAGCCTGCCGGGATCATTATTAACCGGGCACAGAGCAAAAAGAGAGCTATACTAAACCGCGAACCCGGAGCAATGGCCGGACCGTACGAGAGAGGCAGCATCGGTCAGGCAAAGTTCCGTGGAACCATAAAGTTGTTTCCAATTTTCATTCCCTCCGCACGCTGGTGGGGCTGGACCGCTCGTGTAATTTTCGTGCAAATGAAAAGAAGCATCCGAGTGCGAAAAGGGTACGAAAAATCACCACGGGGCGTTAATAATCCGGTCCGGAAGTTTTATAATGAGATGTGCTCATTGTTGGTGGTGCTATCAAACTTTACCCCAAAACTATCAGTTTTATCGCGCAACGAATGTTCCGTACATGGGGAAGTAAATCTTTTTGCGAAAAAAGACAGGAACTGCCATAACTTATCGGTAGACATCTGTGGGCATCTCCTTACGGTGAAATGTAGATGCACTAAATGCACACGACCCGGGCCTGGCCAAGCGGGTGGTTGGGCTGAAATTACGAACCGATCTCTTAATGCCACTCGGTCACAACCATCCCGAACTAGGATGGAGGGAATGAGATGCGGATAACCTCGCACAACAAGAAAGTTGATGCATTCCCGCGGGCAACAAAAGTGCATAATTCACCCCTTATAATAATATGCACTAGGTGGCTGGGTGATTCGTGGTGCGGGTGCGGACAAAATGAGGCATAAATAATAATAAGCAAAAATCAAAGTCAAAGCACTTACAAACACACACACACACAGCCACAGACACATGCATCTTGGACACGGTCGGGAAAAGTCACGGGGGAAAAACCAAGGAGACGCGATCGAGAAAAGTGCAATGGGCAACCAGGGAAAGATTCTTTCGCCCACCTTCCCCCACCCCACCAAAACCAGAACCCGGCCGAAAGGTCACGTCAACGTTGCCGGATTAAAATCGCACCAGACAAAGGCGACTGAGCGGGCCGGGGACGGGGACAGGACGCGTTACGGCGCGATACGACGATGACGGTGGAATGGCAGCAAGAGCTGGGGCAAGCAAATGAGCAAAATGAAATAAAATAAAAATGAAATGAAGCTTAAGCGGCGAGGGCACCACACTGCAACGCAGGACAGGTTGTGGCTGGATGGTAATTCACGAAATATAAACCTTCCATCCATTCCGGTGGAACCAGCACACACCCAAAGCAGACCACGCTGCAGCAGAATCCGCGGAACGGAGCAGATGATTGGGTTTGCGGTGAAAATAAACGTAATTACCTTTGGGTGGACAATTATTCCGGTCAGTCGCTCCAGTATAAGGTGGCAGGGCGAACAATGGGCCCGGTAATTGTAATCATCAGATGTGGTGTACACCATTGCACGTACAATTTGGTGTATTATGTGTACATTTTTTAATAAACACTTAAAAACAGCTATTCCTTCATTCATTCTACATTCATTTTGGAAGCTGTTCTTCCAAATGTAAAGTTAAACACTCTACTAGGTTATGATATGAAAATTTCGGGGCGTGTACACTTGCATTATAAAAATAGAAATATTGCAGCCAATTTTCGTGCAACAATCCTAGCTAGTATTGGTCATTCCTTCCAAACATCGTCCGAATTTCAGTGCAAACTCAACATTATAAGAAAATTTTCGACTTCCAGCACGCATAGAATCACTCCGCAAGAAAACGCGTTGAAATACTATAAAGACTATCAGGCTTACGAGCCTATATAGGCTTACGAGCCTATATAGGCTTACGGAAGTTATTTCTACCACGCAGCCGGATAGTCAGCCGGTAGTCCCGATGGAATTCTGACAACATTACAGACATTTTTTAAATCAAATAATCACAAATCCCCATTTATCATAGTTGGATTATTTTAACTCTTTTTGTTCTATCTCATAAATATTAAATAAAATACGTTTCGTAGATGTAGGAATCAGACAAGACACGCCGATTTTTGAATAATTACGACAAGGGTTTTCTCTTGGCTATCCTACAAAAACTGAAAAAGCTAATACATTAGCTAATAAGTTAGAAACAAAATCACCGCTATCCCTGATTTTTAGCAAAATTGGGTCAAATTCAAAACATAAATCAAGTATTCTCTGAAGTGATGTTACGTACATAACATTTAGTTTCTTCAAATCGTGGAAATTATAATGGAAGTTGAAATTTGGAGTGTTAAATTGTTCCTCAAATCTTTTTACCTATCAATAGTTTCTGCCCTTAAAATAAAACCACTTCTAAAATTGACTATCTTTCGTCGAAACGTTAAACGCTGTGTAACTAATTAAAGTAACCGAATTCAGTTTTATCCTTTCACCATCTGCAATGAGGCGCCATTTATCATTCAATTAAGTTGAAGAAATACAATACAAATGTTTTCTTTAGGCTCGAAACAATGCCTTGGTCAGATTTATAAATGTAAAGTTTATAACAATGTTGATTAGCAAGTAGCTTTCATTTTAGCATTTATTTATTTATTTCATTTTATTATTATGTATTTTAACCTGTCCGTATCTTGAACCTCACCTAAAGTTACAAGCATAAATAGAATTGAACAGTTCATATCCGAAGGACATTTTAAAGATTTCAACTCTGATCAATGCTATATTTTCAATCAATGTCGTCTTCTTAATCCTTTTTGGTACAAACATGTTCTTCATTCAAATGACACTGTAACTAATAACATAAAAATGTCATAGGAAATCATATAAGAGGTTCGAAAAGCAGCTTGAATGAGTAGAGAAATATTTTAAACTTAAATTAATTTAATTATTTTTAACATACTAAATCAGATTTAGTAGTTCTTAACACATCGTCTATGAACCCAATGACACACATATAGACAAAACAAACAATAACTAGTGTAAGAGATAATACAACATAAGGTACATTTTTCGAACTTCATATACATATTTAGCCTCTCGTTGAGCTAAATTTCGCATACAAAACGTACACCTCGGAATGAAAAACAAACATCACCAGACACTATGCGAAGGTAATGGAGCAAGAAGAAAAATAAATCTCTACCAGTTTGATTACCAAACAAAGCACTGGAGCAAGCAATACCACCGTCCAAATTGAGAATTTCCTTGCACCGTTTGTTTGCCTCGTTTCGGCAATCATGGATGCTGCGTAGGCACTTGAGCGGGTGGGTACGCGGTAACCCCCATAACAATTCTGCACCTTTGTATCATTGTCACAAGCGTAGCGGTTCATTTCGAGGTGGCCTCCAACCCCTTTCTCTGCCCCACCAACATGACCACCATGGCTGGCCAATGTCGAAGTTAATCCTTTAATTTTGCATTAATCTTTCTACCTTTCCATTCTGATGCAGGAAAACGCACAGAAACGAAAGGATGCATGGGTGCATGGCGTGGTGTACATTCGATACTGTCCCCGTACCTGACGGTACTTGGCTACTCACTGCATCTCGGTAGCGCTTTTTCTCGTTACTGCCGTGTTCTTTCTGGGACTGGGGACCGTTCGCTCGGGAATAAATTATTCCAAAACCATAAACGTATTTGGTGCAGCTGCCATAAGAAACCTTTATTATCGGGCATTTCCTTATTTTGCCGCGTTGGATAAATCTGGTTCCACCACCGAGAGATCACCCCGGGTTGGAATCCATCAACTTCTTACTTATTTCAAAATTATTGTAAACCGCTGCCACTCATCGCTCTCCCGGTTCTGATGTCGCTGTGCCTTTTCCTCCTCACTGCTGAAGGTTGCAAGCTACTACGACGGGTAAACGCAAGCTGGTTCAAAGCTTTCCTTCCTTCCTTTGGCTTAGGTCACTCGCTACTGTTTATCGACGTCGTCTGAGAGCGCAAACGTATTCATACAAATGATCACTGCTACGCCATTCTGTCTTTCATCGATCAGGGTTGATGCCTTTAGCATTGGCACCGTAGAAGTGGTTTCATACCAGGAAAAGCTTTAATCGATATTACAACCAAACCAATCAATATGAATATTAGGTTAAACGTGTATTTTATCTTTAAATGACATTGATTGCACGACATTTCGAATGGATTTTTGGGAGATTCGTCTAATTCTTGGAACTATTTTGCCTGATGAGCTTTTCTCATTCGCATGTGTAACTGTTCCACACTTAATTTGTAAAATGTCCTACCATGTTTTCATCCAAAAGTTCAAGCTGAAAAAACTTTCTTGAGCACAAGAAAACAAATCCATTTCAAACCGTAAAGGAAAGAAGGCTAGCCATTCGAGTGTACCAACGAGCGTCGTCAATAGTTTAAGAAGATTTACAGGCTCGTTCGCACAATTCACAGCTCCGCTAGCAACTCACCCACCTCACCTCTGTCCGTGTGATGCGTTAAGCAGCATAAATCTTTGCCACATATCTCCCGATCACATCCCATTGCAAACTTCCAATGCATTGCAGTGTATTTATACGTTTGCGATCAAGTAATAAGACGGTGGGGTAGTAGTGACCGAAAGAGTGTCCCCTCTTCACATCCCACCCTTGTACGGTGGTAAGAAACGACGCAAATCAAGCCGCAAGAACTGACCGACCGATCGACCGACCGACCGTACCATAATAATGGGCATCTTGAAGGAGTCACCGCGCGTCACATCCACCAACCTGGGCCCTCGATACATCGGGCCATCGATCGTCTTCGTCGCATTTTCAACCGAGCGCTCAGTATCTAGCGCGATCGATCCTCAGTTCTGACAATTCATCGCCAAGGATTGTCTTGCAATGAGCGCTGCGCTGCACGATTGGATTCCCTCCCCCCCTTCATCTGTGTTGCCTTTCTCCCGATGCAATATGTAAAATAGTTCTTCACTACAGCTTACCCCTTCATCCCTCACCCTTGTGTTCTTTCTGATTATTTATATTTTTCTCGTAGTATCTCGGCTATATTCTTTATTGAATTATATTATTCCCATTGTATTCGAAGCGGGTTTTCTGGCGCTGGCTCCTTATATTTTACCAGTTCGACAGTTTTTTTTTAAATCTGTTCTTTCTTGTATCTGCTCTTCGATCGACAATGTGTTTTTGGACGATTTCAAATGCCTCATTTGATCGCAGAGAGAAGAAAGGAGGCAGATTTGATAACTGTTTGGCTGCATCTGCATCGAGATCTTTAAATTAAATTTTAAATCTGCATACGTTTGGGCTAACGTAATACATATTTATGTTCTGATTCTCCTTTCTGGTACGTTCTAGACACTTTTAACAATTTAAATTGGATTTATCGCTAAGTAATTGAATAAATAGTTTAAATTCAAAATGACAACAACACCAAAAGGTTTTTTGTCTGAATAAAAACAAAAACATAGTATCGAAACAGCTTCATTTTAAAGGAGCTAAGCACGTAAGCCATTCCATTTCTTACAAACAGAACACAGGTACGCTGGTCCAATTTTGTGATACTGTTGAAAAAGGACAATTTTAACATCTATACACTCTGTGGGTGTAAACAGAAACCTTCACCCAAACGCCTGCTCGTCTGGCAAGATCGACGCGACCATAAGCATAAGCAGCTTCACGATCACCCTCGAGGCTACTACACCAAAGCGAGAAGAAAAATCTGCAAAAAAAAGCCTGGTACGACGCGCTGCGTAAACTTATTTCGATAATTATTGAATAATAAATTACACCTACAGGGTCGCATTATGGCGAATCGATCCGAAGGATTAAGAGAAGCCACCATGAAACGACGTTCAAGAACGACGCACAACGACGGAACAACGTGTTTTCACGCATCGTGGGGCGAAGACATTTCTGCTCGAGGCTGCAGTTTACATTTTGCAATTTTTTTTTGTAAGTTAAAAGATTGCACCACTTCATTCGCGCCTTGCTTGTTCTTGTGTTTACCACCTTGCTTTTTGTATCCCTTTTTTTTCCTTTTGCACACTATGAGTACAGTGCGTTACCGGTGTGTCCAAAATAAGACGATGAAACAATTAATGCGATTCCAAGTTCAAAGCATGCGCATAACCTTTTTAAGCTTTGATCTTTGATTCAATTAAATAATCCATTAAGCATAAATTGTGACAATTTTGTCTGATGAGCTTCCCAGTGTGTTTTGTCTTTTTTTATTGAATAAAAAAAAA
>KB696537.1:0-11611 GCA_000349165.1 Anopheles christyi | reverse complement strand
TTCACACACATTCGAACGAAAGAAAAAAAACCTAAAATCTTCTTCGCTGAACACACATATGAGAGCTCACTCAACAACCACCACTACCACCACCACCACACCATTCATGTAAGTTTTCTTTCTCCAGCCCGTTTTGTAGTGTTTTTTTTTTTCTTTCTTCCAAATTAGTGGTGCCGATAGGGGAGAAGCGGGATAGCGGTGGTGGTTGCCTTCCAAATTTATTCACATTACCTCCCACACACTCAATCCACAGTAACAGGATGGGAGAATCGTCCGATCTAGAGACAAATTAAAATGATCTCTTTCTCTATCGCTCTCCAACATGTGATCTCGACCATCTTTCCCTCTCACTGACTGGTGTGTGCAGGTTGGGTCAAATCTAATACTATACAACCCTTCAGCATTTTTTTATGTTGTTACTTTTGTCGAATACACCAATCCTCTGTTAAGGAAGCAAGCAGAGGAAATGTTGTGCTTCTATTATGTTAATTACTTTTTTTTTTTCGTTAAATAATAATTTCACACATAGAAATAATACACTTGGCGTACGTGCCCGCACACAGTAGCCAGTAGCTTAGCCAGATGTATGGGTGTACGTGTAGCACACAATTAAGTAGTTTATCGTGATCTAGGTACACGCAAGGAAAAGTAACCTTTGAAACAGAAATTTCTTTCCTCGAGTTCGGCCACATTTCCTTACCACGCCAACCGACACCCCATTCTCACAGTAAAGCCTGCACAATAGTACATAGAAAAACACTTAGAAAAGGACCATTCATCCTATTTTAATTACCTTTTTTTCTCTTAGTCGGTCAACTACTCGCCAATCGATGTGGTCAGCACACTTTGTTGCCAGCTGAACCGATGTGTGCGCCCGTCTCGCTCACACTCACAAGCCAGCATCTGCCGCCGTGCCAGCAGCATACATAACCGACAGCATCTCTTCTCATCGGCTCATCTCTTCCGCGCTGGTGTATGGGTGCGTGATTGTATGCTCCACTGCGACTGCAATGTCCCAAGTGTGCGTACGGTTGCTTTGCTGTGTGTTTGTTGGATATGTACGTTTCCAAATAAATGAACCACACAGCCCCAGAGTGAAGAAGGATGGCGTGTGTCTGTCTCTTTTGCCCTCGTTTTGCACACTCAAAAAAGCTCACATTAAATGGCCTCTTGCATACGTCCTCCTCCAGCTCATCCTTTATTTCCTTGTACTAATTCCTCATACACACACACGCACACTCTCACACACCTCTCCAATGCTCGTTGACGTTTCAGTGTACGAGCTGCTGATGCTGACCGACAGAGATCAGCACACACCGAGATCGAGTTTTGCTGCTTCTTTTTTCCACTTTGCCCACACTCCGCACACACCTAGGAGGACGGACACAATTCGCGCACACGACGTCGTTCCACGGCAAACTACTTCTTTCTATTCACTTTGCGCGACACCACACCACCACCATTCGCCCGGTGTGTGTGCGCACGACAGAGATAGCGGAACCGGTCTCTCTCCGGTTGCTTCTCTCGCTTTCGCTTCCTGAGCGAGGCTCTGCACGGGCACACAACCAAATCGAAAATCGCGTTGTGGTCCACACGGTCACATACACCCCTCTCTTTCTCTCTTTCTCTCACAAGCGTGCGATTTAACAAAAAGGAAAAAATAAGACCCGAAAAAGCAGCACTAAACCACACTGATGTACACGCGCGCGCACACTCACACACCAACAGCCAGCCACTCGCAATTTCTTTCCACTTTTGCTGCTGCTGCTAGGGTGGTTACGGAATCTTTTCGCTTCTTCTCACTTTTCACCTCGTTTTCGTTGCATTCGGTCAATCTTATTCACCGCTTTTCACCTCACACTAGACATGGTATTTGTGTGTGTGTGTGTTGTTGTATGTATGTGTAGGTATTAATGTGTTGCACTAGCAGAAGCACTATGCGAAAGGGGGAGTGGATGGGTAAATGGATTGCAGCACACGGGTTGCCTTTTTTCCACCCCACTTACATACACACTCATACACGATCACTTCCTCTGATTACTAGGCTGCTGTTACTATTGATGGTAGCTCCTTTGCTAAAGGTATCCTTCTTGCACGGATGGTGCCTCCTATCGTACACAAAACTCCTGAGCAAGCCTTAGATGATAGGTTGTGGGGAGGACCTGCTGCTCGGCAACCAACACCAAACACGTTTTCTGTGACACCGCTGTTAGTTAACAGTCGCAGTAGTCGTTGCCGTCACCGCTAACTCTCATCTTCCTTCTCCGGCACACATCCGAACCACGTCGAGAGACCGCTGCGCGTTTTTAATCGGCACCACCACCACACCACACCGCCTTCGACCACGATTCACGCTACTCCACCACAAAAGCGGCTGATCGTGGAAGGGAGCAACAC
This sequence comes from Anopheles christyi, assembly GCA_000349165.1. Taxonomy (NCBI): domain Eukaryota; kingdom Metazoa; phylum Arthropoda; class Insecta; order Diptera; family Culicidae; genus Anopheles; species Anopheles christyi. The sequence continues at coordinate 9,214 of KB696537.1, read as the reverse complement.
ATATGCACGACAACGGGGACCGACCTCACACACGAAAAAAAATCCCTTCCCTCACGTCACTTCACGTCTTCACGTCTCTTCCGTGATCATTCACACCCCCACCCCGTGTGCACACACACGCACGCCCGCACGCGACACAATCAATGAGAGTGAACACAGAGGGCACACACGGCACATACACTACCTTAGCAGAAGGAAATCCAACTACTCGGAGCAAAACGGATGGTGGAATGGAATAGAAGCTACAGCAAAAAAAATCTCACACGTTCCTTATTTCACGTTCACAGCCGGGCTGAAGTTGGGTGGTTTTCACTCACTTTGATTTATCACAAAACTGTGCACCCAGCGTATAATGTATATTCAATTAGACTGGGAATACTGCTTCGAACAGTAAAGCCGCACATACACTTTCTTTGTCCTTTCTTTTACCGTAGACACGAACACGGTGGGAGGCTGTCTCTTGATTCTGCTGCACCGTGCTGCTGCTCGCCTGCCCTGCTACTGACTACTGCTGCTTTTTCTCTGCTGACAGCCACTGCGAAGCTGCTACTGCTTCCGTCGGCCGATGAGACCACACTTACAATTGGACGGGCTTGTACAAACACTATCACACAGCCTTCACGGTATAGTTCGTTTGATTGCACACGCACACCACGATGCATGCGCACGGGTTCCATGGGCCGCGTGCACACACACAGCTGATCGGGACGTCCTTGTGCCGGGCCTAGAATCGGGCTAGTAACGTTGTCCAGTTTACATGGAGTGAGAAAATGTAGCTTAAAAAGATGTTTACTTGGGTGCTGCTTAATTCATACCCAACTTGATCTGATAATATTACTTCTTTACACGATGAAGTGGTCCGAAACAAGATGTATGGCAAAAATTTGGCTTCCAAAGGCCCATGAAACAAAAGTTTGGGGAGTTGATGGTACCGTCAGTTTATCGTCAGATAATCCACAGCAGCAAACATAATGCCTGTTTGGAAAACAATTCTTTGGAAACGATATCCGCGACCGATGGTACGAATCTTAATAGAGTACTGTACTTATGTATTTTTAAAATGAGACTATCCTTAAGAATTGTGAACTTATATAGCAACCACTCTGATGAAGAGAGACGTCTAGTTGCTTCGTTAAAAAGTGTCTCGTTGACACTTTGGTGTATTTTTGTATTATAGTCGATGGAAAGCTATTTGAATCCAATCCATCCATATTAATGGAATTATGTCTCGGATGTTGGTCACCATGATAGAGTCTGGGGATAAATAGTTGCTGAACACTTTCAAAGACCCATTTTCGGATACGACACCCGACGATGCGACGTCCCGACTGTCGGAGAGTCCATGAAACGGATATGTGTTAAACTTGTACTGAACGGATCGACATTTATGATTTTTTCGACTTTGATGGAACGTCATAAACAAGAGAGAACAACCATACCTCCAGGAATGCAATGCAAATCACACAACGATCATCGTGAAACAAGGCGCCAAACGAAAAACCGGAGAAAATTCCTGCTAACCTCAATGTTTCAAAATCTGCTCAATTTGCTCTCTGGGTAAGGATAGATGTTGTTCCTTGGGTAAGTCGTTTGCTTCCATCACGAAGAGAACATATTGCCAGTACTGCGATATTTTAAGGGAAAATTAATTGAATACATGATATTCAAATAGCCGATCCTGTATAACGAAATCATCGAGATAGTTTGCAAGTGTTTTCTGTTTAATAAACGGTTATTCTTCGTTGAAAAGGTTGTTCTTTGTCGATGTGATTGCACATGTGTATTGTGAACTGTCAAACGCACGTTTTGTTGTTTACATTTATCTCCAGAAACGATCCGATTCATCGGAACGACCGAATACTGTAGTCGTCTGGTTTTTTCTCCGACATGGAAATTACTTCGGTTGATCTAGGTTTTCTGGAACCATGTGAACCGTGGCTGCTGACTAATAAGTTCTTCCGTAGCAAGGTTGGTGGCAAACCGGCATGGTTAGAATTGAAACACTTACCAAAACCCGAAAATCTGCTGTGCGGACAGTGCAACGAACCACTCGGATTCTTGTGCCAGGTAAGACATGGAACAGTTCGTTCGCATGTTTAATTAATTGAAATAATTATTATTATTAAATGATGAATTATAATTCCCCCCTTTTAGGTGTATGCCCCCGTAGAAGCAAACGAAAACAGCTTCCATCGAACTCTGTACGTGTTTGTATGCCTAACAGCGGCCTGTAATCAGTCGCCGGAACCGGAAGCACGGTAAGAGTGGACGTAGATGATGGAAAATAAAACTCGAATCATACATAATATCAACAAATATTACATTTACAGCACCATCAAAGTATTACGCAGCCAGCTGCCACGACGAAACGAATTCTACGAATATGATCCACCGGATGAAACGACGGAAACTGTAAATGATTTAAGATTTTTATTGTATTTTTGTAGACGGAAAATGTCATTAGAGTTTTCCCATCTCTTCAGCCCGCGATCAAGAGTCCCGTACCGCTTTGCGTCGTTTGTGGTTGCCGTGGACCGAAACTTTGCTCGCGCTGCAAAGCGGTCAACTACTGCAGTGCATCCCACCAGCGGCTTGATTGGAAGGCGGCTCACAAAAGTGTGTGCAATGAGGAAGGACTAGCAACTGCATCGAGCAGTACAGGCAGCATTCAATTTCCGGAGTTTGAAATCATAACCGAAGAGGAAGAATATGCAAGTCCCAATTGAAAGCAGGACACTCGGGTGACATTCTGGTAATTGCGAATGTTTAACTTTTTAGGAACCGAAAGCAAAGCTCTCGGAAGAAGAGAACGCTAAGCGACAGATGGCCGAGCTGGAGCGTCTGAAGCGGGAAGGAAAAGCGGGTGCTTTGGAAGAGCTGTCCGAATCGGAGCTGGACCAGTATTCGTCGGACCAGGTGGAAGATAAGACGTTCGACAAGTTTAAGGAACGTATTTCGGCCGACCCCGAGCAGGTACTACGGTATGAGCGGGGTGGCAAACCGCTCTGGTTGTCACCCAAGCTCCCAAAGGACATTCCGTCCTGTGAACGGTGTACCGGCCCAAGGGTGTTTGAATTTCAAATAATGCCCCAACTATTGAACAGCCTAAACAACGAGCAGCTTGACTGGGGCACACTCGTGTGCTTTACCTGTGAGGCAAGCTGTGATGTGCAAGAGTACGCAGAAGAATTTATCTTCCGACAGGACGTGCTTAATACCGATACGGCGAAGAAATGAATAAAGCATCGACTGTAAGTATGGAAACATTGTCATTATCGGGATGAATGAGTCAGTGAAGTAGATACAAAAAACCCGCTAAATTAACCGCTATAAGAACTCCGAAACGTGATATGATCGCCTAAAACAAAAACAAGCTTAATTAAAAGTATCAGACGGTTAATTTGAATTGAAAATAAAATCTAAACGTACGTTTATTGACGTTCATAAATGCATGCTCTGGAAGACGGTATGCGCTACTGGCTACTTCTCCGGTAGACGCGCCTGGTCAGACCGATAACACAACCCGGAGGGAGGGTGGTTTATTCACTTGCCCTCAGTGTTCTTGAGGAAATCGTACACCACGGAAAAGTCCTTATTGGCCAAACCCTTCGCCATCAGCGTACGGTAGATCTGGTGCGTCAGTGCACCGAGCGGAATCGGTGAGTTCGAGCTGGTAGCAACGGCCGATGCAATGCCAAGATCCTTCGTGATCAGCCCAGTTGCAAAACCGCCCGCATATCCACTAGCGGCCGGTGCGGTCGGAATAATTCCGGGAACCGGATTGTTCACCTCCGATGCCCAGCTGCGGCCGGTCGAAGCGTTCACAATGTCGGCGAATACTTTCGGGTCGAGTCCGAGCCGGATGGCCAGATTCATGCACTCAGCCAGCCCACACATGGAAATGCCCAGCATCATGTTGTTGCATACCTTGGCCGCCTGACCCATGCCGTATCCACCGCAGTGCGTAATCTTCTTGCCCATACCCTCGAGCAGTTCCTTTACCGCCTGGTACTCCTCGCTCGTACCACCGACCATGAACGTGAGCGTAGCGTTCTTCGCTCCGGGTACACCGCCCGATACCGGTGCATCGACAAACGTTGCTCCGGCTGCCTTCACCTTCTTCTGGACCTATTGTGACCGGGGAAAAAATACAGTTTAGTGAGAATGCTTGTTCGTTCTCGTTCGAATACGTACCCCCTTGGCCACGTTTGGATCGATCGTGCTGGAGTCGATGAAGATGGTCTGGTTCTTAACACCGCCACCACCAATGATGCTGTCGTACGTATCCGCAACGATGTCGTTGTTCGGCAGCATCGTCACCACGAAGTCGGAAGCTTTGGCGAGCTCGGCCACATTATCGTACGGGACGGCACCTTTCGCCTTGAGCGATTCCTTCGCATCCGTCGATATGTCGAACACGTGCAGTTTGTGTCCCTGTATTAATTGAAATAGAATGGAATTTTTAAATTGTTTATATGTGTAAAAGATAAAATTAGTTTTAAAATCCCAATTAGATTCCTAAACAAGCAGAATTTAAATCAACTTGACTTTGGAAAAAATCGCATTCGCAAATTGCGCAGTATCCAACAAATGAAACACGCACGGCAAATATCTATGTGTCCGTAACCGTTTCACTTTCATTCTAAGCGCTGCCGCGTGTAAATGAACTGTCACCCTCCTCCCCGCCGTACGCCGCGACTGTCCCTTTTGAGGCCCTTTCGCGATGGCGATATGATTGATTTTCAAGGTCAGCTAAGAATAGTTGTGAAACCGTGTACCGATCGGAAGGCAAGGTGATCCCTAACATCATACCGTGAAGGGAATGTGTTTCGCACACTTCCTTCCATTCCCTAACGGCACGAGTTATCAGTAATTAGCAACATTGCGCAGCATCGACATGTCCCTCGTTTCTAATGCCCGCGAGCTTCAGATGTGTTGCGTGTTTGTGTTCGTGCGTACGTAACTTACGTTATCAAAGTAGGCGTGAGATGTGTACCATACTTCACGACACACACACCTTCCGATCGCCAAGCCTCCACGCGTTTGGTGATCACCAGCAACGACGGGATGATTATGGCCAGACATTTTTTTATCAATTTGACATTGAGCTTATCATATGCGAGTTGAATTTTCGATAAAAACCTGCAATCGTCTCATATGGTGCGGCGTTATAGGGCTTCTTCCTTTTGTTTTTTTTTCCTCGAAGTGTCTCGCAGTGCACGTGAGTGTTCGTGTGCAATTTCCGGACCCCAAATCGTTTTACGTAACGCGATCGGAGGGTTTGCGGATCGAAATGTGAGACTTACCTTTGCCATCAGGTTGCTTGCCATCGGTCCGCCCATGTTGCCGAGCCCGATGAACCCAACATTCTTGGGGCCGCTGCTGAACGAACGGATCAACAGGTCGGTCAGCAACTTGAGCTGCTGCTGCTGCTGGCTGCTGCCGACGGTACGCGACAATACACGGTAGGCCATTTCGTCGTTGCTTTTGCTTTTTTGGCTACTGCTACAACTCAAACACACACACGCAACCAAATGCGATTGGCACTCCGGGTGTTCTGGCACGGGCAAATGAACGGAGAGATGTCGCTAGAACGCTCCGCTACGGTCGTTTATTTGCTCGATACTGTGGTGGAGCAGCCCGGTGAAGTAGCCAGTGTGTGCCGGGTTGGCCTGTGCCCTCCAATACAAGCGTGCTAAATATCAGCAGTGGCACACAACATACGCACACCGATGCATGGTGGGGCCAGAAACCGGCTCAACATTGTTGCGTCGACGTTGCTTTGTAACCCAAAATACGCACACGCTACACTTGTCGTACCAGTTGTTGGGAATTGCCGTACACACTTTGAAGATGCATGGTACGGTCGAATAAAAATTTAATTTAATACAATTGAGCGCTTTGTTAAGTGGTGGATTTTAAAATCAAATTCGAATGTTATACTAAAAAACAAAAGTTATATCACACGTACTGGAAGCACCCGGAAATACTATAACTATTGACCCAATTGCATTGCAAATATATAATAACTATATTTTTAATTGTATTTGTATTTGTGTATTTTTTCATAATTAATATTTTTTATTTCGTTCTAATCTTAAATCCAATAAACGACCATCAAATAGCATCGCCTGAATAGGAAACACCTTGTTTGCAACTTTTGTATGCAGCAAGCATTAAAAAACGCCATCTTGTGGAAATTTTTGGCACTGCAGGCGAATGGCGGTAAAACGAAACTATGAGCGAGTAAAGATTATTTATTGTTTGAAATTGTTTATTTTAATCATTCTCTTCTAATTACACATGAGAAATTGTTTGTCCACACACATAGATTTGAAATTCTTCGCTTGCCTCAAGGGCAGCAGTTTCGTGTAAAACCCTTATTACGCATGATGAAAGACTGGTGATGTTCTCGAGGAAGCTCTGCTCTTGCACTGTTGCATCGCTTCCTTGAAACCTTCGCAAATTTTTGCATCCACCTCCTTGTCAATGCAGGAAAGAAATTGCTTTATCTCCAGGTTGCATTCCTCCATTGGTGAACTTTTCTCCGACACAGTGGCTGCCTCCATCGCCGTTTGTTTCTCCTTCACTACGGCATCTGTACTCGATTCCTTCGGTTCCGATCGTTCAAACAGTCCTCCCAATGCACGGCCCAGTACGGATCCGATCGCTACTCCACCGGCCGTTGCTGCCATCTGCGAGAAAAGTCCTGGTGCCGCCGGTGTAGGTATGGCGGCTGTCGCTGGTGCCGTTTTCGTTGGTTCCGATGCGCTGCCAGTGGTACTTTTTTCGGTACCATGTTGTGATTTGGTATCGGTAGATTTACGGGACGGTGGAACTGGTCTCGCACGAGTGTCACGACGCGGCATTTTTAGAGTTTATTTATTTTTTCACAGTGTGTACACATCGGATACAATATTCGATCAATCAAAGCCTACTACTGCGTGTAACGATTGTGCGGGAAGGTTTCTGTATCGTTTAATACGATCTTGACTTGGGGTTTAGTAATCATTTGCTGTTATTTTATTATCATTATGAAAACATAAAATAAATTAAGAAACATCCTTCTAATGCTTTGGAAGTATAGATTGTAAAAATCGAAGGCGCGCTTCACGTTCATCAGGTACGTCTGGTACACAAATGATCAACAATGTGTAACATGACGATCCCCCCAAATATAGTAACGGAGTGCTAATTAGCTCCATCACGAACTGCAACATCAAATTGTGCTACAGGTGAAACTCGCTTTTAGCCTTTACTTAACCCCATTTATCTCGGTCAGCATTTGTATGTGTTTTTGCTTTTCTTCAACTAAATCACACCAATGAGATCAATCCATAAGCAGCAAGTAGGATCGAAAGAGTGGATCTTAAAATGATATGTAACCATATATCTTTGCTATAGCAAAATGATGCACCTAGATTTGTGAGCCACATTGTACCAAACCCGTTTCGAGACGATTCTTTGTGTGCTATCATCATCATAATTTTGTTCCTCCTTTTTGTCACGTTGTATTTGTTGATCGCGATATCTCAGTGTATTTACATCTCCGTAGCATCCGGCTCACAGGCCTGTGTCCCAAATGGTCTATCCCTTGACTATCTTTGTTGGCACTCCGGCGCCATATTGGAGCAAACAGTGCGGGAACATAGAAATCACTGCAATCTAAAGTCCCTGTCCCCTGGTTGATATACGGAAGCATGGCGACAGCTAGCAGAGCGGGTTGAGAGTGGGTGTAGGCAAGTGGTGGAATTTCAGAGAAAACAAAAATATTAAAACAATACTAAGGCGAGCAAAAAGGGAAGGAGCGAATGTTCCAAGGCGATGGGGAGGGATTTCAGTCGTTGTGAAGAAGCACCAAACATCTTGAGGGTTGAGCAATCTAATTGCCCTTCTTGTAATGTCCCATCCTTGCGGGCGATACTCATTGCAACAACGTGTACAGCGCACCGTTGCGCTATCTGGGCGCTAGCCTATAGTGATACTAAAATTGTACTCTCGCCATTATCTTATCTCACCCATCCCGCCCGGAATGTGTGTTTCATTGCGATGAAAGCAGGTTGGCAGCCAAAACGGCCACCATCATCAGGCAGCAACTTTTACGTACGAACGATACTATTTACCGGGGGCTGCACGGTCTCTGCATGAATAAGCACCGTTGTTCTCTGGGAGATCCACGTCACAAACAGTAGGTTAAAAAAAAAGAAACATATTGAAATGGAAAAGAGTTTTTACCAAACTTACGCACACTGCTATCGGAAAGGATTGTATCGATCGATGTGTTTAAAAAAAAAAACTGGAACAAAAGCGCTAACATACAAAGACTGCTTTAACACGTCTAATCACACTTTGTTACATTTTCAAGCCAATAAACAAAAAAGTTATATTTATGAGTCACAGTAAAATGCACAAGTTATTGCAGTAGGTAATGGCCAAGCATAGTGAAAAAGGTAACCAATGTTTGCTGTAAGCAGTACCTTATCAGTTTATCTTTGCAATCAAGAAATTGTTGTTGTTATGTCCTTATTTTACTTTTTGCGTGTATGGGGAGAGAACTGAACTGTACTACTACCGCGGGATGTAAAATAAAATACACCACTATTTTTATGTAGTTTTCTCGCCATGTTGTTGCTTTGGCAAATCTAATCGACATAAAGTTATTTTTCATAAACCGAATACTAAGCAATACGGCCTATCATGGCCGTTCTTCCTGAATAAAAAAAAACGAATAGTATCTTTAAATTTCATTTGCCTTGTATAGATCATTAACATGATTGTTTGTTCATCATTATGTTAGGTGTTATCTCCGCATACGTTTAATCAAATTCCCATCTTTAATTAGATTTCATGTTTGCCATTAAATTAAAAGTATAGATAAACATAAGCAAAAAACCCCCCATAAGATCCCATTGGTTCGAACGTGTTGTAACAGCCATCGGCACACGTCGGTTCACTTCAATTACGAGTCTCCTGCTCTCGATCGATCGATACCATCTCGAATAAGGTGGTGAAAAACCTGTAAGCGCCACCAAACAGAATGTTTGAGACAATTGCCATTCGTTGTCTCCCTCTCGCAAATAGTGCACCGGAAACGACCAAAGAGTGTGTGTGTGTGTGTGTGTGACTCAAAATTAGACTGCTACGGCAAAGTAGAACAGCAAACAGCCTTCACCGATACCACCGCTATCCGATCCGGTGATAATGGTGCGATCAT
>KB696536.1:0-11670 GCA_000349165.1 Anopheles christyi | reverse complement strand
ACATCTCCAACGTCGCGTACCATGGCGATCTGCAGAAGAAGGCCGCAATGGAACGACAGCGAGAGTGCACGGAAATCATCGACAGTAAAGGTGAGTAAAAGTTACACATGTGTGTGTGTGTTTGTGTTGGCCTCCGGATCACCGGATGTGACCGGCGGGAATATGGGTGGTAAAGTGCGTCGATGCACCGTTGTCATCGCCCGGGAGGTTTGTTCGTGTGTGTGTTTGTCTGTTTGTGGTAAAATTTACTTTTAAGTTGGTGTTTTCCGAGCCGGGGCAAGGTGCACGCTTGTTTACGGCTGCTGAAAGGCTTTGCGTTAAGGGAAAGGAACTCATGACAAAGGAAACTAGCTTCGCAAGAGAGAAGACTTTCGTTTGCTATGCTTCCCAATTTCCAAAATGTGTTGCTGTTCGTGCAACGCGCATGCTTTTGAGATGCCTTGTTTAGGGAAATCAAATTTTACCATTTTTAGCTATCACTGACCTAGATCTGCACAGCTCCTCTTAGCTTGATTAGCACAGCAAAGAAAAGTGCGCCTTAATGGCTAACATCCAAATTGAAAACAATTAAACGATCGTTAACCGAACGCTTTTCGCACAACAAGAAGCTAAATATAAATGGATGATGATTATCGATGAAACGATATGCGATCACCACGTGTGTGTGTGTTTGTGTGTGCGTTTGTATGGATCGAAATAAACTCGCCTATAAATATCTAGGCGGAAATCTTCCCACAGTACTGTGGTTTGGAACGTAATGTGTGTTTTTGGTTGCGGTTACTAAATGTTCCTTCGTGGCGCTCGAAACGGGAAACACAAACAAATACCACCAGCGTCGTGTTTGCAATGTAAACATACGAAAGGCGGAAGTGTGATGCAAACACAGCTAAAGAGACGACGACTGTCCAACAAAGCTGGTATTTTGTTGAATACTGTCGATGAATGAATGTGCGATTGATTTTGTTTGCGAGTTTGCCAGGGAAGAGCAACTGGGGTGATGCTAAAATGATGTATGATTTGATGTATTATGTCATTACCTGCATTAGGTTGTTTTTAGGACAAAACGATCTAAAAGGAGTAATTTGACGCAATTTTTGATGAAAAATGGAAGAATTTATTGCTTTTGGTTTTGTATTTACAGATCAGCGTGGCAATCTTGAAGAGAATGAGCTTTAAAATTCATATTAATCCTGCTGATCTACACCGTTTTCCTGTTTTGTGGTAAATTCAGAATGCACAGTTTTGTGTGAAATTAAAGAAACAAAATCAATTGTAAAAATCTGCCCATACAAGGCATACATGTAACGTTTTGTTATAAGCCTTATAAGTTATAGTTGTTCATTGCAGATAGAGAGAGAGAAAAGTTAATCGTTTAGAAAATGACAAAATACACAACTAACAACACTAACGGTTCTTTCTAGCAACGTGGTGGTTCCCACCGACGAGACGGAAACTTGCAAAAGTGTTGTGTCCGATTGGGAGAAGATATTTGATACCTTCCCTCTCAAGCAACGGACAGAAAGCAATGGAACCATTATGACAACGAAAACTGCCTCCAACAACCCGCACTTATTGCTTCACGGTTCGTTGCGTTTCCGTTTCCTTGAACTCCAAGACCTCCGAAAGGGGGAACCCAAACGAGAAGCTATCCTTCTTCTTTTTTGTTGTTGTTGCTTCCCTAGGCCGTATACAACCGCGTGAGCATCCGCGTGTCAAGTGAGCAATTGTCGAATTTAAGCACACTAGGGGGTCGAAAAGGCGCATCCCGTTGCAGGAAAAGTCATTCTTGGGTGGCTAAGGGCATATAAGACCTTCATTCGCTTAATTCGCAGCAAACAGAAAAATACCGACGATCTAGATTGGAGAGGGTTTTTTTTCCTTCCCTCGGGGAGAAATACTGCCTTTTGGCGACGACATAACACTACCAACAACCCGTAGCCTGTGTTTGCTACGAAGGAAATGGCGTAAAACAGCCAAGTGCAAACAAAAGCAAAAGTTCATCGCGTTTGAATAGCAACGGAAATTTTGTATAAAGGAAAACAGAGAGATGTTTAAAAGGCAAACCTCCTAAAGGCGCACTGTTACGTTTGGTACGATTGTTTCCTCACCGGAAAAAAAGGAAAGAGGACGACGTACTGTGCAAGACTTTGAAGAAGTTTTTCATTGCTCCCCATGAACCCTTTTTTTTGCACGTGGTACACAGAAGTTGTTCTTCTATTGACCCTTTCTGGTTTGTTCGTGGTGCAATCGTCGCCCCGAAACCTCTAAAACAACGTGTACATTTGCTCATACTGTGACGACGGTTTTGCGTTTTATTGATGGTGCTTTATGACCACTGCAAAGTTTGCCGCCGCCGTTCGCTCCGACGTTTGCAATAAATTGCCGCCCAAAAGGCTAACCAAACGACGAAGTGCCACCACGGAAAAGGCTCGTCGACGTCGGCGGAACCATACCAAAGCCGCAACAAGCAAAAAACCAAATGAACCACACAGGTGATGTGTACCGTCGATAGATTAGATTGGCCAACATTGGATGGTTTCGATGGAATTTAGATTAGAAGTCTGCTCAAAACGCTTCCCCATTCTTCTTCATCGGTTTGGGGCTTGTAAGTGGTGCATACATGTTTTGCGATTTTTGTTTTCGTCATGACCATGATCCCCTGTTTGTACCTCTGAATAAGGAGCCGTTGAAAATTGGTGAGGAACCGTGGAACGCAGTACCAGTAAACGAATTTTTATGAGCCGTCATAAATTATTCGGCACTTGAAATTGCAACGCTTTTTTCTCTCCTTCCTTGTGCTCGGCTTTTTGCTTTTTGGGCCTGTTAGAACAAACTTATGATTTGTTACCCCGTGTGAGAGTTTATTAGTGGTGATTGTTTTCCTTCTCAAGGTTGTTTGTTTTTTGGCTTTTTGGGAGATGAGGAAAACCCCCATTTATACACCAGGAACTGTGCGACAGTCGAGAATTGGCCGATTGCAACTAGACACAACGTTTCATTGAAGAAGATCAGCCGAAAAAGAGAAAACACACGAACGTGTCATTAGGAACTGATCGAGCTTGAGGTAAAAGGTATATGAGCTATGCGTTGTTGAAAATAAGCTTAGAATGAGCCATGAGTCATTTAGGATGAGTCCCGAACCGCCCGAAGACAGAAGGCCACACATCAGCAGGTGGGTAAGAAGTCACCTCGCCTTGCTTTCAGGTAGTGTTTACCGTCAAGACATTTTTGGTAATTGTTTTTAATGTATTCCATAAATTATTGACGGATAGTGAGAATACAATGGCAACCACCTCCCCGAAAACAAACCCATTACCTGAAGAACCTGCGCTTTCGTGTGTAAACGAATTTCCCACGGGGTACTATGTAAAAAGGGGGAAAAACTCACAGCAAACTTCCGGAACTTTGCTGTGGTGGCGGGTGGAACTTTGTGCTGTAAATCAAAAACGCAATAGAAGAAGTCCCAATGAGAAAGATGTTCTCAGAAAAGAATGTGACTTCGTTGTTATGAGCTGCTTTAAGGTCATCAAATTGTTATTACCGAAATTGGTTGGACTATTCTAGCGGGAGAGAATCCGGGAAATTGTTGGTACCGTTTTTTTTGGGGTTTTCATCGTTAATTAGGACTTTTGCGATGCAGCTAAGGAGAAGAATAATGCAATTACTCATGGGATGTGTGGTAATGTGCCTCTGCTAGTGGCTAGAATAGAAACTGTATTGTTGATGTCGTATGAAATGTCTTTTAAGGAAACATTGTGTTATGCTTTTAGATGTTTCAGCTAGTCTAACATTCCACCCTCCGAACTTCTTGAGCGTATCAAACTAATCGTTAGTGAATGTACATGTTTTTTTTTTTAATTTACTTATTGAGGTTTTTTTTTGTGCTTTTACTTTCATCACCTGCTGTCACATCATCTGACCCTTCCTTTATCACCAATGCTGCGTGTGTGTGTATGTCTATCTGCGCATCATCAACTACCTTTTTGTGCTTGTGTGTTGTTGTATTCTGATCATCGTTCCCGCGACAACGCTCTATTATCGCTCAATCGTATTCATGTTGCAATGTATTTCCCTTTATGTGTGTGGTGTGTCATATGATACGGACACACGATCTTTGGATAATGGGTGATAACACCTATCTGCACCGACAACACTGCACGCATTTACGCCAATGGCACGCTACCGATCGAACAACGGCCGACACACAAACGCTTAAAAACGCCTGCTCACACATACAACAATAAAATTACACACACGCGTATTATCCGCCGCAGACAACAACGATCTAGAGTCGGAGTACTTTTCCGAGCAGCTGGCCGCGGAATCGCTACCCCACTATCAGCCACCACCGCCACCGCCAGTAGTAGCACCGTCGGTGGGCGGCCAAGGGCCACCAGCATCACAGCAGCAGCAACAGCAAGTCAACAACAACGGCATCGGACCGACCAACACATCCCAGCAGGCGCAAATCATCTCCACCGCCAACATTACCAAACACAATCAGGCCAACAGCTACCAGGCATCGCTGCAGCAGCAGCAGCAACAGTATCAACAGATGAACAACAACAACAAGGCGGGTGGATACGGTGGTCATCAACATCAGCAGTCGTCAACGGTGGGAAATTATCCGGCCAGTGCGGCGTACCATCAGCAGGCGACGAACAATGGTGCTGAGCACGTGCGCCACTCGGTGCTGCAAAATTCGGCCACACCGTCCGGGGGTGGCGGAGGTGGTGCTGCTGCCACGCAAAAGTTCTACGATCCGTACGATAACTATGCCCGGCCCAACCCGACCGCCAACCAGGTGAACAACAATGGTACGGCTGGTGCACATATGGGCAACAACAATCAGCATCAGTATCATCACAGTCAGCAGCAGCAGCAACATATGCATCATCATCATCAACAACAGCAGCACCATGGTGGTGCAGGTGGTAACGGTATGATGGATCAGCAACGAGCAAACGGTGCTGCCTATCATCAGCATATGCAGCAGCAGCAGCACCACGGTCAATCCAACAACCATCCTCATCATCACCATCAACATCAGCAGTCTGCTGGAATGGTCGATCCGTATGGTCAGCAGCAGCAGCAACAACGCTACAGTGCCAACAGTAACAGTCAGTACGGTGGGGCAATGCACGCTCAGCAGCAGCAACAGCAGCAGCATATGTATCAGTACAACAATGGCAACATGAACAACGGTGCAGCAGCAGCAGCAGCAGCTACCGGTGGTGCTGGTGGTATTGGCAAAATTGCTGACTACGATCCACTCACGGACGGTCCGCGAAACGTTCCGCAACCGAATCGCCAGAGTGCAACGCTGATCTACAGCTCCGGCAACAGTAAGTATAGAATCGCTTGAAAATTCCTAAACATAACGCGCTGACGTTTACTTTTGTCTTTGTTTATGCACATTGCTAGATCAGCTTTATCTCTTTGTATCATTTGAATGGAAGTTGTGGGTGTGTAGGACAAGAGAAGATCCCTCCCTATGATACATGTGTGTGTGTGTGTTGTTTAGTATCGCCTGGTGGAGAAGGTTATTGTGGCACGCTTTGTTATTTGTTTTTTAGATTTGAAGACAACATTTAAATGAAGAAATTCAACACCAGGAAGCTATATTGCAGTTGCAGTTTGTGTGTTCATCTCACGCAAGCACGAACAGAACAACATCACCCGTTTTATTGCGCCATGGTGTGTGTGTATTTTGTTTAATTTTTTTTGCACCTTTTTCAACAAACCCTGGTGAAGAATCCTCCATAGGAAAATGTCGTTTTGTTCATTTTTTTTCATCACTTTAATTATGCACTGTACAGTGTGTGTTCCGTTGTGGTGGACCCTCTACAAGATCATTTCCGTTTTCACATCATCATTTTGCTCTTTGATGACTGCCCATTTAGCTCCTTCCTCGAGGGTTTACAACACCCATAATATCTCGTGGCGTGGACTCTCTTTTCTCTAGCAAACTCATGTTTGATGTGTTTAATTTGTGTTTGTTTTGCAATATGCCGAACATCGCGATCTTCAAAGTAAAGACGACCCCGTGTGTATGTCGTAGAATGGGCGATCTTATCTTATCGTTTCGGTCGCGGTCGGTTACAGCTTTTGGTGTCGCTCGCGATCTCCATCATCCATCGTCGTGAGAAATAATCAGACATACCCAAGAGTGTGTTGTCCCCGGCGTGCCTTATGTTGCGCGTGATGGATGGCACCTCACAAGGAGAAGGTATGTTTGCGTTGCCGTTGGTTTCGTAAACGTGTACGATACATTCATATGCATTTTTTTGTGTGTGAAACGGACGTTTAAACGCTATGTCAAGCAGAGGTTATGTGACCAGTAAAGTGGCACACGAATTGGTCCGTAGAATGTGTGTAAATAAATGCACACCGAGACAGGGAGTTACCGTTTTTTGGTATGATGGATGGTTGACGATTATGACGGGTCAACCTGCGCGAGGTTCAAGTGATGAAATGTGCGAAATGCTTCATAAAAAAAGAACATGTCGACGCCCCCTAAGTGAAGGTTGACTATAAAAAACAAAACTAGATAAGAGCTTTAAATTGTCTTTGTTGAACGATCCATTAGTCCGATCGATCACGCTTAACGTGATATTTGAAGTATATTATTTGCTTTAGGTTCACTGCTTCTTTTGAAATTGTTTACTAACCTTGTTTCAATTTTCTTTCACTTTATTTTAGTGTCAACGAACAATAACCGACGAATCGGTTCAGTTAACGATATTGATCCGGTCAATGGTTACTATGGCTCGGTGGCGGAAAACTCGCAAGCCGCTCTTTATCAGCAGCAACAGCAGCAGTTGTATCAGCAGCAACAGCAGCAACAGCAGCAACAGCAGCAGCAACAACAACAACAGCGACAGTCCCAGCAACAGCAGCAGCAACCGCAGTATATTCAACCGCCACAGCAGTACGCAGCGCCTGCTTCGAATGCAACAGGCAAATCGATGAGCAAAGTGGTACGTATTGTGTGAGGACAGCAAAATTAAACGAAAATACTTTAAATAAGGCTTTTTATTAAGAACCATAAAAGGAATGTAAAATAATAAGCGATGGTGGTTATTACAAAAGAACAATCTTTCGAGCATAAATAAGTTACTTAGAAAAGAAAAGCACTACTGCGGCACTATCATAACGATATTATTTACCGACGGGGAAACCTAATGCTGAAAAGGGAGGAACAGCGGCACCGCCAACACTGAACGCAGCTGCACAGGCCGGCCTATTGTAGCAGTTCGGTCCGGGTAGCGGTATAAATGGCACATCGACCGGGAGCGGAACCTCCGTGGTTGGTGGTTGCTTTACATACGGTTGATCGTGGTATGGTACCGGATGCTGATTGTAGTGATACTGGCAAGGACAGGCCGGTGGACAAACGGTTGTCGTCGGTGCGGCAGTAGTAGTCGAGGGTGTCGCCACGTTGTACGAAATCGGTGGCCTGTTGCACGATTGTCTGCCACAGGATGAGCAGTGCTGTCCATTGTTTGCAGCGTTAATGCTGCAGGAGCACTGCTTCAGCGCCGGTATGGCGTAGTAGGGCTGATCTTGGTAGGACGAAGGTGGCTGTTGATAGTAGGGCTTCGGGGTGGTCGGTTGGTAGGCGTAGGGATTCGTTGTGGTCTGTGGGTAGGTGTAGGGTTTCGGGGGTGGCGATGGGTAGTGATAGGGTGGCTGCATCGTGACAGTGTTGTCACAGGGACGAGGAGCTTCATAGGATAGCTTCGGTGGTGCGCACGTTGAAGCTTCCATCGTTGGTGGTGCAGTGCATGCATATGGAGGAGGGTGAGGAGGAGCAGGAACATACTTGGAGGGAACGTAGGATGGCTGGGGATAGTGGTAGTATTGCTTTGGTGGTGCTGTCGGAGGAGCACAAGTTGACGGTGGATCGGTGTAGTGTACCGATGGTGGAGCACAGGTCGGTGAGGGTTGATACGGTCCGGGGACGTATTTCGGAGCAGGGACATAGTTCGATGGAGGGCCATACTTGAGCGGTGGGTGTGTGGCCACATAAGTAGGAGGAGCAGGAGTAGTGGAAGGAACGTATGCCGGCGACACATAAATCATAGGCGGGTAAGACATGGGCGAGTAGGTAACCACCGGATAGTAGTCGGACATTTGATCATCGTTCACCTGCTGCTTCTGGCAATTGCAAGGGGCCGGTGTGCTAACCTCCACATACTTTACCGGTACCGGAACACGGCCCTTCGGTTTCCGCTTGCTGCCGCCACCGCAGCGACAGTACTGCTTTGGCACGTAATAGACCGTCTGGGGACAGAGCTCTCGCTTGATGCAAGTACTGTTATGCTTCACATATCCTTCCTGACACACACAAACTGGTTCGTTGGTTTGAACCGGACTAATGCACAGTACGTTACTGCAATCGTTGTCGCAAGTCGGTTCACAGCATGGAGCGTTCTCGGTGAGCGTTGCATATGGGCCACAGGATGGACATTGATCAACGCGTATGCACTTGCCCTTGTGACGTCGGTAGCCCTTCTTACAAACGCAGGTCGGTTGGTCGACGTACCGCGAGTGTACCGGTCGGGCGGTACAATCGTCCGTGCAGGTTGGTTCGCAGCTTGGTGGAGATGGCAACATTTCCTCATTGTCACCGCACATTGCTGTTGTTACGATGTTAAATAAAAAAGTAATTAATTCGTCCACTATCGTGTTTGCTGAAATTGATTGCTTACGTGGAACGGGCGGCTTTGCTGGACATTGATGCGAATGGATGCACTTGCCCTTATGCCGGACGTATCCCTCCTTGCAAACACACGTGGGCTGACGAACGTACGTTTTGGCACACTTGGCGTTCGCACAGTCATTGTCACAGGTCGGTTCACAGCAAGGCATCGTATCACGCAGCTCCTCATTCTCCGGGCACACGAGCTCTGGTAGAATGAAAACAATCGAGACAAATATGAGAACACGCGTTGGCCAGTAATCACCATCAATGTAACATACCATACTCCATCGGACGTTCACCCATCACTTCGTAGTAGTTGGAAGCGCTGGACAGTGACACTTGCAGCACGAATAACAGTAATCCAATGTAGTACGGCATGATGTAGTTACTCCTGCAGCAATAGCTGCCAACTGTTAAAAACTTCATCACTCGATGCGATCAGTACCGTGCGTTATTACACTATGATCGCAGAGAAAGCCGCAACGTTACGTTATATAGGATAGTGAAGCACGTGCTTTAGGGTGAAATTGAGATTTCATGAAGCAAAGCTGCAAACGTGTATGCGATTATGCTCCCACGTCCGAGCCAAAAAGTGTCCACCACTTTCTATGGAACCCATCCACCCAACGCTGTTCTTTAAACGAGTACGAGTGGATAGAATGTTGTGTTACGAAAGAACTTGGCTCCCTTTTTTTTTTGTATTGTCCACTAACGTATTGTAAGTGTGTTTGGCGTTTGCGTACGAAATCGGCACGTAATTTTGGTGCTGTTTTGCACCAAAGTTTTTGGTACCCATGGATAAGCTTGCTGCAGTGTAAGTGGAATAGGTTGCCACCAATGCGTGGCTTATCTTGTTTTTGGGGTAGTGATTGTGCGTGCCTGTTTCGGGGTTTCGAGAGGTGAAAGGTGATCCGCGTCTCACAAACACACCGCACAAAGGGTGATCACTGTAACAAGGGATCACTGTCGGTGTTATCTAATGTGGGGTACAATAGGGACAACACTTTGCATGCATTTGGTCGATTTGTCACGTCGTGGACAAACCGATGCACACAGCAAAATTGGTGGGAAAGTAAAAGGTTTGCTAGTGATGAGCAGTGCTTGCAGTAAGTAACATGATCTTTCTCTCTGCAAGGTACACTAGTACTGCTGTTTTTTGGGTGAACAAAGTGAACTTCTTTTTTGACGCATACAATCTAACCTATTTTTTCTCTCTACTTCTACCTTTTCTTTTAGCGTGTCTACCGTGCGTTGTACGACTACGAGGCGCAGGATAGCGATGAGGTCGGTTTCAGCGAGGGTGATCTGATCATCGAAGTTAACTCGATCGATGCCGGCTGGATGACGGGACGCGTTGAACGCACCGGACTGACCGGCATGCTGCCAGCAAACTATGTCGAGCTGATGAAAATCTAAATTCGGTGCGGTGCATTTCCGTTCCCTTCAGGAACCAGGGACACTACTAGTACTGCTACTACTACGAGTTGAGTCACGCACGACAGATTTAAACCAAGCGAACAATCACACAACCGTTCAGGCTCGTTGTTTGCTTCGAGTCTTTTCATGTTGTGCTGTGTTCCGTTTGCTACCAGCGTGTCAATTTGTTTCGTTAGTAGTCCATTTTAGTACATGCGTTGTAGGGAAAATGATCGATGGTGTAATCCACCTATCGTAGAAGTGTCCGCATTAGCAGAGAGTTGAAAATTAAGCGCATTGAACGTTTCATACAGAACGGAAGCGTGCAAGTGAATGTTAAAAAGAAACTAAACCACCCCCACCCCCTGTTTCCCTCCCTTTCCAATACCTGGTCAAAAGAAAGAACATGTTTAGTTTTGCAATCTACTTTTACCGATCATCCAGCATCCTTCCCTCGGGTAGCGCCCTAGCGCGCTCGCTCGTGCTGATTTTAATTTAATTTCTTTTTTGTTATCTTTTTTTAGTTATCATTATTATTAATATTATTGTAATAATTATTATTTTAATTGATATTGCTATTGCGATTATTACCCTTTCCTGTATTTTTGTGTGGGTATGATACGCGTAACAGCATTGCTTTTGTATCCTTGTGCCGTGGAAAGCGAGATACGAATATATTGAATACATCATATAGTGTGTAGCGCGAGCAACAGCATTGTACTGGAAGCTTAGGAACCGAATCGAACAGAACACCATACCATCCGGTGGCTGAGCAAAAAAAACGGAGGTAATTAAACGGATTTGTATTGTAAATGGTGCTGCTAAGGTACACACATAACACAATGTGCTAATTTTCGTGAATTATTGTAGAACATGGTTAGCAATATTGAACGTTTTTGATAAATCTATTACCACCTGCCTTTTTTCTTTCTTTTACAATGGAGACAGAGGGTGTGAAGTATAAAATGTTGAGATATTGTGTGGCACGGTCCCTTAATTAATACAGAGAGGGGCCAAAAAAACAACACTGTAACATTTTTGTTTTTTAGAACATCCCTTTTTAACCTGTACCAAACCTCCTGTAACCTGTTTGGTGTGTTAAACTCCTAAATAAAAAGCAGCATCTTGGTGCCGAGATATATCAATCGTTTGCTGTTCTGGTAGCTTCACTTCGAATTGGATACAATTTGTGCCTAATAGATAGTGTATGTGTTTAAAAAACAAAATCCGTTCACACCAAGTTTTTTTTTGTATAGCCAAAACGTAATCAACAATAGGATTAACAGAGCAGAAAATTAGTTTAAAGATGAGAATAAATAAATAAATAAATAAACGACAGAATTTAAAAAAAACACACACACACACATATATACAATGTATACACGTTAAATTTAAGTGAATAATCGGAGTAACAAGTAATAGTGGGATAAATTACTGGATAAAAAAAACAACAAAACCTAATAATCACCATTTACCGCCCCTCCCATAAACAGCAGGGATACGAGGAAAAAAGAGTAAACACAAACTGTGTAAAGAGGAAGAGCTTC
>KB696535.1:0-11613 GCA_000349165.1 Anopheles christyi | reverse complement strand
CCATTAGACCACCGGGCTGCCCCTTAAACAGTATTATGATTGCTTTAATGTTAAATTGAATCCGAAAGTAATAACATATTCTTATGCAACGCATTTCGATAGACAGAAAAATGATCTCATGTTTGCAAAATATTGTATATAATTTAATTTTTATATATTCGTGCTTAATTCTAATTGAAGTTAAATAAAATGAATTAATTCATTTGTTCTTAAGTTGGATCGTTACTTCAGTATGAAAAGCTTTCATTAACGCATGCACTATCACAGTGAAATATTTTCAATATAATAAGTATTGTTAACGTGTACAGCAAAAATGGTAATCCTGCTTAAAACTTCCATTAATAATGAATGTTTAATGTGGTTCTGATCAAAGACTTACAATCATCACACTTTATGAGATATGACGTGACTGTAAACATTTGCAGCAAATGTGCTGCAATTTCAAAAGTAGCAGTAGAGCAGTAGAGCAGAACCAGCGGAACTAAAATAGTTCAAGTATTACCAGCGGTACGGTAAATACGTTAAACAATATGAATTGGGGTGTGGAATCACGGAAGGTACATTGCGTACATAATTTACCATAAGCTCTCAGCCAGAGAAGCTGGAACATACCTGGACCTTGCTGTAGTAAATCCACGGTGACAAAATTAATAAGCTCGTGTGCATCCTCGTGCTTTCCTACCCGTATCTTGATTTACGGTGCTGCTAGAAAAGGCCTTGGGTCTCGGGTCGATGACAGTGTATTAAATATTCTATTCATATTAATGAAATGCAAGTAATGAGGTATCGGGCATTTATGGCTGTGCAAGCTGAATTTAGACATTATAGACATATCCTTCGCGTACCACACCGTAGTATACCTTATACATAATAGAGAAGCAGAAAGGACATACAG
Source organism: Anopheles christyi (assembly GCA_000349165.1). Taxonomy (NCBI): domain Eukaryota; kingdom Metazoa; phylum Arthropoda; class Insecta; order Diptera; family Culicidae; genus Anopheles; species Anopheles christyi. The sequence continues at coordinate 10,718 of KB696535.1, read as the reverse complement.
AGATTTTTAAAACTTGTTTATAAACATGGGTTAGAAACAACGGAAGCTTGTAAAAGCTACATTTAATTCTCGGATTCCCGGATTTTAATGGGAATGGAAATACTGAGATATGTATCGTAATACTGTTTTGCACAATACTAAAAGAAGCAAAAAACATTTGCTTACCATATGCTTACATGACTTGAAAATCTCTAGAGCTTGGCTTGCAAATTAAGATGGGTCTATATGTTTAAGGTGTGTAATGGGCGGTATAGAATAAACTTCCGTAAAGTCTCTGGAGTTTAATATATGTGTTGTTGCCGTGAGTGGTTCTGGTAGTACGGGAATATCTTAAAAGCAATCGCAAACATGGTTTGAAATATTGTTCATAAATCTTTCTGTCTGTTTTGTACAGAATTGTAGTTTTCAGGTGAATAGCGTTGGGATATTGTCAGAAGGCCTGGCACATGTTTTGGCTCATTTTTCATATCGAAATGTTCTGGAGATTTAATGCCATCTTAAAGATGAATTATGTCCAATTCGATTTCAGGTGAGGTGAGGTTCGGGAATTTTGAGTTGTTAAATCATGCGATTCTTTGATAGTGGTCAGCATGTAACTGCAGAACAAATAAGGTTTTAAATAATAATGTTTAACTTCTCCCTAGTTTTTGGACTCTAAATCAACAAAAAAAAAAAAAAAAAAAACAGCGTCAAAGAGCATCTGTAAACAAAGTTCTCAATGCTTATCTATGCATTGAATGAATGTAATAGCAAAATCGTAGCCAAAGAGGAGGAGATTGAATTGCATAAAGCTTGAACCCTCTTTGACAGTGGCTGATGACATAAGGATTATACTTTGAACGAGCGTCATCGACAATAAGAGACTGTCGTAAAGTTTTTTCGTAACATGATTTAGTGCTTTACTGCTTCATCGCTAATGCAGCAAGGCGTTCATAGATACGACACAAAAATACTAACCGGCACCGACCGCTCGGGGTCTGATTCAAGATGAAGATCCCATAAATCATAGAACAGCGTCCTTAGTAGGTTGGATGAGGAAAAAAAAACTTCTTGTCAACAGTGTTACGCTTTCAAACGCTCATCTCCAACTAGAGTCTCTAGTGTATCGACCGAACGAGCCTTCTCCAATCGCTCACAGTATATGGTTGATGCGAAAGGTTATACGCCGTTTCTATGGGGACAGAAAACCCTGGCCATTTGATATCCTACTATTTGACAGGCAAGTACTGATGGATGGTTAAATGCGAGGCATCGGGTAGTCAAGTCGGCAACAGAAAGCTGAAGGAGATGACTAAGTGTTAGAAAGGGATCTGCGTAAGTGAAGTATTTTTTCTACGTTATATTTCGGAAAAGTTTGCATGTGCGGTTTGTGCAACGTTAATTGTAATAATGTTGAATATCAAATAAAACACAGCTTTATCGAAAAAACAAGTCCAATAATTTCTTTTGCAGTTAGATTAAGCTATTGAATAGAGGCCGCCTGAACATTATTAAAAGTATTAGTTTAATTTAAATAATTAACACCGTCAATTGTATCGTATTGTTTTTACATTTGAATTGCACAAAAAAAAATGCTTTTACATTCGCTCTTACTGAGCTATTCCCTTCACCGAATGAAACGCTTCGCCAGATGATAAACTGTAAGTGAAAGTTTTTCCTTTCCGCTCAAACAATAGGCCATAGGTAAGGTGATGAAGTTAAAAGAAAAACTCGTTACTTTAAATAACAAACGATACTTTTTGATCCGCTTTCACTAGACACACCTATCAAAAGGTGTGCTCCGACTACTTGGCAACGGTGTTCCTGTGGACTGGTGGAAAAAGGGGTTAGGCATGTGCTTTATCAGTTGGCAAAACCAAACACTCTGCCTCATTGTCCGTCAAGAGCGTGCACGGGGCACATGCCGGAAGTAATTCTACAAAGCTCGTCACCGTCATGATGAAGGTCGCCTAACGTTTTGCGATCGGAGTTGTTTGGGAGGTTGGACTTGATTGAAAAAGTTTTTTCATTATTATTTGCGCGCTATCGATGACGGCTACCCTTCGCCAAGCTACCTGGAAAGTAGCTGGAATCGGGTGAAAATGATTACTGGTATAGCAGCGGTAAGTAAATAATGATGTGGAGGGTTTGTTCATGTTGTGAATGTAGACTTTTCTTTATTGTGCGTAAAAACAATTCGTTCCTACGCATTGTTGCAAATTGTGAGTTGTTACCTTCGTTGTTCTCGGCAACATCTGACCGTTTGTCGGTGATGGCTTTACGTTGATAACTTTAGACAATGAATGGAGTAGCATTTGAACTTTTCCTTTTACTTTCATGTACCTTCATAATGAACAATTTATAATGAAGTGAAGCACGCTAAACTGAGCCAGATTGACTGTACCTGAAATATCCAATAACGTGTGACTAGCTGACATAACATATAACAAATGGGCGAAAATAATCATGTTTTCTTTTTTTTGTATAAATTCGGTAAAATCGTATTATTAAAATTGAGTCTTTCTTAGAATATCGTTAATTTTTTTAGATCATATGTATCATTTGTAACAAACATGTAATAGAAATTGAAAAGTTTTTCCTAACTAAGTAACCTGCTCAGATTCATGTTTCGATTCGTTTTGCTGCAATAAAAAAAAGCTTAGGAACATTTGCTTGGCTAATGCTTGGAATTTTAGGATTTCTTGCATTTTTTTGTTTTCAATCGTGACTCTTTCCAGCTTCTTTTCCTCAGTTTGATTGATAGCCTTTGGCAATCATAAGAAATAGTAGCGCCAAAGAAACTTTTTACAGTTAATTAATTATGTCTAGAACCGTCTATCCTTCTTCGGAGTTATTACCTGCCTTTTCAGCTGGCAGCATTAAAGCACGGTATTTTTTCACCTTTGCCCTATTACAAAGATTTTTTCCCAGAAGGCTTATTCATCATTGCTACGAGAGGTCAGAGAACGAAAATTGCCTGTGCAGTAGCTTCAAAAGAATGGTGATGAGAACCAAATGCGGGGTAGTTAAAATTAAACATTTAACATCTTTAGCTTTTCTGGGCATCCATCCTACGACATTAAACGAAAACAGGTTTCCATCCCCTCACCTCAGACCTCACCCATATCAAATGTTAAGCTGTTATATCAATTGTAAGTTTCAATGTACTTGAGAAATTTAGTGCAGTATCTAGCCTTGGTCCAGTATTGCCCAACTTGTGTCATGTGATGAAAATGGCGATAAATCGGGAACCGTTTCACCGCTTCAGATATATTGCCACCTTAATTTTCCATGTTTCCATGAGTTTCCGACGGTTTCTTCCGTCTTGCGCTAATTGGATGTCACAGTCGGGTTTCCGGGTGGTAACAAATGAATACAATTAGCAAATCTGCGCGATAACCACGGACGGTAGAACTGGGGGTTTGTGACAGATGATGCCCGGAATAGCAACTCGTTGTTGACGCTGTTTTCTGACTGTTCTGTTTCGTTCTGGTCGGAAAAGGGAAATAGCAACAATTAGCAAAACTGTCACTAAGCGAGAAACGGAATGTAGGATTCAAAAAGTAGGTGAGGTGACATTTTCAATGTTAGAAATAATTTTCATTTAAGACGATTCATAACAATACCACATAATAAATTGAATATAAAATCTAATTTGATAAAATTATATCGCTGGTATATATATATTGAATCGAAAGCTATGAAATGGATTCATTTCCAATAAGCAGTTTAAAAAAATATTCGTTTTATATTTAATTATGTTTATTTCGAAGAAAATTAACCGACTTTCTATCTTTTATTGAAAATTTTAACATGATGTAAAGATTGTTTTTAAAATAAATCTGGTAACTTGATTTAAAAGACGTGTTTAAAAATTATCTAAGTCCACAATATCTAAAGATATCGAAGTGATCCTGCTGTTAGTTATGCTGTTGAGTGATGAAAAAAGTTTTTCAATTTATCCCTTAGCTTCGATGGAATGTGCGTTCGAGAGCTGACAGATTCACCAGTATGACGTGGGACTGCTAACACGCAATTTCGTTCGATGACAGTTCGGAAAAGCTAGATATGATGAAGAAGGTACAGTCTTTGCAATTTTCAGCTAACTTCCAGAAGGTGGCGTGAACGAAAAAGATTAAAAAGAGCCTATTGGAACGATGGATGTGACGGGTTGTCACTTTCCGGGAAGAGTGGTAGTTTACGTTTGCAGTATAATATGCCCATCACAATCCATGGACCAATTTGTTGCCTCAAGCGGGAACTGTTTTTTGCATAACTGAATGTTGGGCATACCAACTCTGTCAATCGAAACGACGTTAAAAGGAAACCTTAACTACCAGCCACCTTTACCAAAATAAAAAGTCAAATTGTTTGTTTTGTTCGTTTGAAATAACTGGTCAGCTTGGGTTTCGGCAGGCTTAAAGTGAGCTAAAACAAACACGTGATTCTTTGTGATAAGTTAAGATAAAATATATTGTCAGCGTGTATGATGGAGAATAATGAAATGATTTTTTAATTGATTTGAGCTTTGGGATGAGACTTTCCAAAAAGTTAGTAAATGTATGAATTTGAATTTTGATTTAAACATAAACGAAAAGTCAGCAATACGGCCTATCATGGCCGTTCTTCCTGAATAAAAAAAACAAAAACGAAAAGTCATCATTGTACGAAACGTTGTTGATGAAAAAAAAACCGTATCACAAAGACGTTGGAATTTACACAAAGACGATGGAATAGATGGAATTTACAGCAACAGCAGATTCTTCAATCAGAGGGAGAGGTGATGTGTTAAAATAGTTTCGTTGCTTTGATAAAACCTAGCATCATTAGATTCTCGTTAGTGTTTAATTTCCTCTTCATCCTTTGAGCGATTTGTAGTTTTTATTTTCCAATATTAATAACAAGCATCTGACGCTTGAAGAAAGTTTGTCCGTTTTCAGTGGCAAAACCAAGAACTATAGACTTATTAATTGACAAATACAAGCCTTACATATTAAATGCGTCGGATTACAAAGCCATTCTAAATCAATAACTTCTTCAATTCAGTAACAATATACGAAGGTGCAATTTAGTGGAACGGATAAATTTACTTAAAAGTTCTTTGATATTACATTTTTATATTATTTGCTATCAACTAGAGTTCAAAATTGAAGAATCAATTTCATTCTGTTATGTTTTGCCTCGAAAACATAATCCGCAGAGAAAGGTGTATGCAAAGCATTTCGTGTTGCATATCCATTGACCTTTCTTTGCATTGCTTGGTAAGCAGATAGAATGGGCTTGCTGACCAGCAAGCTTGGCAAACCTTAGAGGAACGAACGATATATCAGGCTTTTAACAATAAATCGAAACTGAAACCGACAATTCTTCACCAATTCAACGCCGGATATCGGACGCTGTATACTTGAGGTGTAAATGGTAGGCATGTGAAATAGCAGCAATCTTTAGTACTTGTTGGGCAATGCTACGTGAAGATTGCAGAGTGTTTCTGGAAACTGAATCTACCCAGCAAGAATTCACATTTATACGGCCATTGACACATGTCCAGTTCCTGCAGAGATGAAAGCAAGAAACCGTAAGATACATATTATTGTGAGGGACACGATTTAGCTTACCAATGGCATTGGTGCCACTTTGCTTAAGATATCTGTCATGTTATTTGAAGGGATTGAATAGATCATTGGCTGAATGCTTCAATTGATCACTTCCATATGATACGATTTGCTGTTATTTTTATGTTTTATAGATGCACAGTGTCTATTCGATACTATCGAAGGATTTTGCATCACTGTGGTCAAGGTTGTGGTATTATTTAGTGAACGTAAACTTAATTTTGTTTAAGAGTCAGAATATTGAATATGGTGATAAAACAATGTGATTCTAAAATCGTTTACAAAAATGTATTGATTAATTAAATTATTGGACAATTTAATATGAACTTTAAGCACCAAATAAAATTTTAATTTCATTAATACCACCGACAAATCGAAGTAATTTTGAAATTTACATTTTAGCAAAAAAAAAAATGATTTGATTGGTTTGATAATCGTATAAGTTTATTTTTTAACATAATTATTTCAAAACGTTGTTTAAACAGAAAAAGCTCACTGTCTCGAAATAAGAAAAATAACACTACTTGTTGGTTCTAGGTTTCGCTCGAAGCGCGTTTTTGTACACTATCAAACCATATGCAATATGAGCATTCCTAGCAAGACTTCAATTTTCATTAGCAAAAAACAAACTACAAACATGTTTATGGTTTTGCAATTACCTTCCTCCTGTATCGAAGCAGAATGCCTACGACATCAACAGTAGGTGGCAGCGCAGTATAGCCAAAGAAGTGCTTTGGGTACCGTTGCTTATACCGTCGGGTTGTTGCTTCGATAATTTATGCAAAATTTGCTAGAACTATCATCATCGACATCATCGTCAACTGCGGCACCTTTACGAAGTTAGTAACCACAGCACTCTGTTCATTCCACTCGTTAGATACTAAGGGAACAGCTCGCGGTGTTCTACACACAGCAAAAGTTCCGGAGGAAATAATGCCTGAGACATGAAAGTTTTAAGCAACAACAAAAAAATCTACAGAAGGAAATCGAAACACCAGTATCTAAAATTCGTCGCTCTTTTCTTTCTTCGCGCAACAACCACATTTCACTGGACCTGCTGCTCTTCTTTAGTTTCATATCACACAAGCGCTAGAAAAAGCAAACGTACAGCATATATGATAAAAATATGCTAATTTAATTCATTTTCCACTCAGCCATAAACCTACTTTAGTTTCTGTTGCTATCGAATGACGTTTGTCTTTTGGGTAGATTTGATATTCGGGGTGAGTGTTCATTTCTTTTTGCTTCGTTCGTGTTTCTATTGCTAGTTTAAATTCTCAAGAATATTGTTGTATGTCTCATTTAAATGCATTGGTTGGTTGAAATCATCATTTTGGATGGATCCTTCAGAATTATTGGAGAACGAATGAGGTTTATTTATTATTTTTCTTTTAAGATATATTTATTCCATCGCACATCAATAACTGCGCAATGGTATATTTAGCTTATTATATTCTCTAGGTCTTTCCTGCGCATTTGCCTTAAACCATAAGTTATGACCCTCCTCTTGATTTTATATGGCGTTTATTGAAACAAAAATTTCCATTGTTTTGGATCTGTTATTTCGGGTTGATCTTCAAACTCGAAACTAACTATTTAAAACATCAATTTTATTTCTTACATACTCTTTTCATTTATGCAAACACTGAATAATTTTCAAAACCATAAACCATAGACATAAATTTGAAAATCCCATCAGAAGCAAGCCTTAAATTGATTTTTGTGTCCTTTACATAGTAAAGTCGTTTTGAGCACATTTCAGCATGCAGCATGACTTGCATTCCCCAAACACCACGGTCGTTTTCAAATGTGCAGCTGAAGCAACCCTCTGCCTTCAGTGCCAAATTTATATAGCTATAAATTGTAACACAAATCCTACCAAACTAACATTGCCGTTATTTTTGTCTGACTATGCCCAATCTAAGAAATGTCGGGCTTCTTCACTATTTTCACTTACCAAGTGGTTGGCGGTCAGCGTATCGTAGGGTAGGTTTTTTTTTTGCTATGTACTGCTCACCTTGGATTACTGAACAAACATACACCATACCATCTCTGAGTGCATATGGGCAGGTGTCCGAAAGGAATGTATGCAATTTTTCAGCAATGCTTTTACTACACATTATAATCCAGTTCCCATTACTAGTAGTGATTGTACGGCGGCAGAAGCATATCCTCACTGTGTCAGCCAGCAACACTTTGGAAGCTCTGTCAAGTGTAGGGAGACGTAGTTATAAATGGCTGTTCAGTTGGTGGAGTTCATTTATAGTGCTGATTCAGTGAAACTAGATTCACATCGAATCTAGCGAGTAGATAATCCAGACACACTGAACTACCATCGTTCGCAGGTAATATTTTTATGCTAGCAAAGAAGTGTTGCTCGTTTGAAACGATTGCCATACTATCCTAAGGGTACAGAAACGCCAACAATGCTGCTGCAAACTGTGTCAATGACAAGTTCGTTTACTCGACGTTCAAGCTTCAATTAGAATGAAATGAATGTAAAGAAATATCTGAGATGTCGATTAGGCATCAGGTGCTCTGCGATCAGTTTTTATCAAAGAATACCTCTATTTATACCATATTTTGTTCTTTTGTTAGTACCATAACAGTAAACACAAAGTTAATACTTATATGTTTCTTTCAAAGCTCCAAATAAATTTAAAAAAAGTAAATATAACAAATAATGATAAATTATGATGATGCTGCACAATGGGTTCATGCTGAATCATGCCAATACCCCCTTGAATTGTATCGTACTAATATCCATAAAATCTTTCGGTTGAAGGAATCCATTTCATTTATTTACCTTGTCCGGAAAAGCTGCTACGAATTATAATACATTCTCATTACGACCAATACAGCTATTCGCTCAACTATGCGGCATGCTTGCGTTTGTGTCCGCTATACGGAATTAATTCCAGTCCAATTAATTAAGCCATGTATCACCGTCACGATGAAACAGATTTACCAAAACGCACCAATGTGCAATCTATATTCATTATTTTCACTTTCCATGGTTTTGTCCATCGCGGAGAACGAAGGATCTCACTGAGAATGGTAAATTTGTTGGAATGAGCAAAATCTATGTGCGTCCGGCAGAAATGTATATGGATTACCTGAATAGCAGTTGCGAACTACGTGAATATATCCACGTTTAGAGGTTTAAGCATGTTTAGCGGATTGTCGATTAAAGTTGTCGTCGAATGGTCGGAGAAAACCGTATTTATTGCGAGGATTAATGCATTGGAACCCACAATTAGGATCAAGACATGTCTTCTTTAAAACTTTTTTCGAGCGATGAATGCATTTCTTATTCTTCAAAGCGTGATTTCTCACAAGTTGTAATCGTAAAATAGAAGTAAAAGTTTTCGTTAAATATTATAAGTATAATGCATATTTTGCAGGTTTGTTATTTGGGGAGACACCCGTGAGTAGTGTGGCAAAAAAATAGTTAAGTTGATTTTATAGTAGAGTTGTTGAGTACAATATCAATTTTTTATTTCTTTTTTCCTGATCATTTTGGACAATTGCTTACTGGTGTGACACTTTGGACATTGCATATTGGAACTTAAAGAATAGCCGTATTCATTCCAGTACGCAAGAAGTTTGTAGTGAGTACAGTACAGAAATATTATATAATCGATAATTAAGTACCGAAAAAACGTATCAAACTTGAAAAAACACAACATTAAAACTCATTTCTGAACTTATTTACAAACTTTATACAATTCATTAAACTAAACACTACATTAAAGCCACTTCGGTAGTGCCGCAAGGAAGCAATCTCGCACGGCTGCTGTTCGTCATGTTTCTCAATGATGTAACGCGTGTGTTTTACCTGCTCTATGCCGACGATCTGAAGTTGTACCGCACGATTTGCAGACCGACGATTTGCCATGCAGACCAGATCCATCTTCAGGCATTCCAATCGTGGTGTTCATCGAACGGACTTGCTCTCCGCGTGTTCGTGACCTAGAAATGCTCCTTAACAAAAAATTGAGCTTCGCCGATCAGCTTGAGCATATTGTTACTAAGTAACGAATTGCTTGGGCTGCATAACTAAATCACGCGCCATTGCGATGAAGTTGGAATATTGCTTACTAGTGCGTTCCGTGGTGGAGTACGCGTCCTTGGTGTGGTGGCCAACGGCTGCGCGCTCCATGGAGACCTGCGCAAATTCTCTCGGTTATAAATACGTTCTTGTAGTGTGCAGATGGACTACGCTGTGCGCTGCTTGACATCGAGCCGTTAAAACAACGAAACTGCAACGCACAGAGGTTATTTGTCGCAGCGCTCCTTGACAATCGGATCGACCAGCCGGCGCTCCTTTCGCGACTCTCTTTAGGGGCCATCCATTTGGTTAACCTTCCCCCTACTTATCACGTAACCTATGACTGTCTAACCCCCCCCCAACTTTTGTCTCATATTGTAAAATCAGGATTTAATTTTTTTAAGTAACAAAAGTTTAGCTACGCCCACCTCCCCTTGTAACAAATCGAACGCTTGAGCGAGCCTCCCCACCGTTTGAGCGTTACGTAATTGGTGGATGGCCGCTTATACGTCCCGCCGAGATCCGTGCTCGAGCCTTACTTAACGTGAAGTGAACTCCGGGTGTGATCGTTTTGAACCTGACATGTCCCGTATCGCATTTAACAATTGTATTCGTCCCATGCAGCCCACTAAGTGTTAATTTGTTATTATTTTTAAATGTTTTTTTTTATTCAGAAGGAACGGCCATGTTAGGTCGTATTGCTTATAAATGATATTTATTATTATTATGTAATTTTATCGCACGTTTCAAGGGACCATTATTGGTCCTGATGAATTTAAAATAAAACAATCAAATAATACAAACAATTGCAGTTCACAAACTGGACATGTCAAGGTCGCACTGAATACAAAAACTACTTTCAGTCTCTTTACAGAAGTGGCCCAAAGTACCTTCAGAAAAAGTTTTTTGTCCCTATCGTCTTGACCTTATCTCCAGTTTTTCTAACTAAAACGTCTTAAAAAAAACGCTCGAAAAACATGTTCTGCTCGCCCTAGACTGGATAAAATTAATAATTCTGTGTCAAAATATTGTAACACTTCAGTGTTTCCAGCACGACGACATTTGCAATTATTTTT
>KB696534.1:0-11511 GCA_000349165.1 Anopheles christyi | reverse complement strand
TGCAAGAGTAGCTTCTCACACGATAAGTACGGGAAATCGACTGTTTCGAACCGTTCGCAGTGAATTGACAAATGTAACTAAGCATGACACTCGATAAATACACTTCGGAGGGCAAACAAAAAAAAAAAACACCAAACCCACCGAATGGTGTATGTGTTGCGGTGTGTCGTCTCTTTTGCTTGCCACATGGACAAACTGGCAGCGGAAGCATTCTTATCGTGAATTTGTCGCCACTCGTGGGCACTCGTTGGACTTGTGCATGCAGCACTTGCTTGTGCATGCAGCACTTGCTTTTGTGTGTTGAGGAGTGGATAGATCGGCACGAAGGTTAATAGTAGATCCCACACACATGCTACACATGCATCCCATCCCATTGATGGTGGTGTTTTCGCCTGCCAAAACACAATTACTAGTACGAGTTGGCTAGCACAGAGCGAACCAGCACACCACGGCATGGGGACTCATTCAATGCAAGTGGACAAGCACTTCTATCGTATTAACATCAACTGTATGATTCACCAGGGACAAGTGTTCCACCAATTCAACTATCTATGATGTGCGTCAAACGAAACGATCCGTGCTGCATCAGTGCTGTGCGCGAAACTTTACCCAGTGGGCTATTATCAATATGACGAATTGTGTTAACATTACAGTTTTTCGTAATAATTTTTGTTGCACTATGATCTGAAGTATTAATAGTTGTTCTGGTAAAGCTTGCAAAACAATGCCTCGATCTAAATAAACATTTTACACTCAATCGCTATGAGCTTTCAACCATGTAAAGATAAGCCTTTTCGCCGGGGCTTTCCCGAACTAAACATTCCCTCCCATTGTGTGCATCTCATTACAACTCGTGATTCATTTGCTTGCCTTTTCTCTCTGCCCTGTTACTGCTATTACTCATTGTCTGCTTTGACGTAACGGAACTACAACTTCTGTATTTAAATGAAAATTCAATACACAAATCTAAGCTTCGTTGTTTTGGGCCTGTGATTGATAGGACTGTGTGTTTCATCGGGTCTGTTGTTGCTGTTGTTGCACAACAACACTGTTTCGATGCATTGCATTGATTACCATCATCTCTCCACAAATTCCCCTTCTTATCAACTAATATGGCTTCGTTTTTTTCGTTTCGTGCTAAAAATAGTCATAATAAAGCGCAACACAAGTGTAGCTAAGCGCTAAGCTAGTACAAACAGAAGCAACAAATAGATTTTAAATAAACGCAACGACTTACCGTGCCTGGGGGTGGATAGGGTGCTGGAGGATAGCCACCGCCCTGGGGCGGTGGATAGCCTGGCTGATCGGTATACCCTTGGTACTGTGGAGCGTACGGTGCGTACGGTGCTTGTGGTTGCTGCTGTGGATTCATGTTGAATTGGTCGTTAGAGAACTGAACGACGAATGAAGCCGAGGTGCAAGTTTTCGATTAACGAACGGCTCGTTTACAACTGAAAAGATGTAACACAAAGGAAAGATTGATAATTAGTATCATTCGTTGTTGGTGCAAAGCAAGAGATAAATGATAAGGTGGTAAAGAGAAAGAGATGAAAATACGCAAAGTAATATAACGCCGAAAAGCCACTGATAGGCACAACTATACAAGAGGGCAGACGGGGATGAATTATCTTATCCAAATGTGGACAATATTACCTTTCGCGACCTGTTACACTGAATTTGATAAGCTTGTAAGGGACTCAGTCAGGTTTTGGGCTCACGTGAGCAAGTTAAGTAAAATTCGAGAGAATGCATTGCAAAATGAATTGCAACAATATACATCCTTCTTTTAATTACAGTTGGATATAAAACAAAAGGCTTGCACCTTTTTTCTTTCGCTTTAAGTTAATCATCTCATTCGACACAATTTCTCAATGGCTCACAGCCATTAACTCAATCAAACGAGAGAACCATTTTCATTTCAGCTCCACAAGAAAATTGTCAAAAAACCCCTTCCCTGCCTCGTTGTTGGCCATCGTCTACAAAATTTAATGAATTACTGTTGTATCGATCGAATACGCTTCCGCTGTCCACCGAAAGCATAGCGTAAAATGTCCCATTCCCATCGCATCTCAACCAGAAGGCAGCAGAGGCGAAAGTGAGCTATGAAAACTCGGTCCCGCTATTGTAGCCGCCAGTTTGGCGGCATACTGAACGTCGCCTTACGTCATGTGACCAACCTCGGGCACGAAACAACATCGACACGCATCTCGTTCACTGTTCTGTGTGTCTATGTAGCGTGTGCCGGCTACACGACCACAAGCAGCACACCCCAAAACAAATCACTAGTAGGCTGGGATAGGTATAGACTTTTATGTTTTGTTTGGTGTCTAGTTCTATCCCCTCCACCAACGACGATATGCGTGGTGCCGGTACGCGAGAAAAAAGCCATTTGGGGGTTATGGTTTTTGCTCCGACTCGCTACATAGAATTGACCTTCGACACGCTCGGTGTAGGTCGGGCAATCTGCTGGGAGGCATATTAGTGGAGTGGGGAATGGCTCATGGTAAACCATTTCGTGCCATTAGACAGGTGAACCACATAAGGTAGGCTGGCTAGCAGTGGGTTTGAGCGTTTGAAGCACAACCTCATTTTCTTATTCTAATGTGCGTAAAATTCTACAATAAATTGGATAACCTTTGAAATTGAAGCTGTTATTGAAAAAAAAAAACCGTTACACTTTTTAATGAACCACTACACCCCTACTCACGTGTGCTGCACTGTGCCTTACCGAAATGAGCCCAATATCTAATGATGGCAAACAATCTTCCCGAGTGGAGGGAGAAAGTGGATCGTTTTACGATAAGGCATTTCACCAACGTATACATACATACGGCCACAATGTCAGTGTCGGTTGGAAATACACTGTCGAGCAATGAAACACCAGTTGAACATGCCAGCGCTCACATTCCGTGACTTTTAGAGCACATTTGGCTTTTGCTGGAGGGGTTTGAATGTCGTCATACAACTTGAGGACGTGAAAAAAAAAATGGTAAGTGAAAGTGACACCTAGGGTATTTGGCTTTCCACATACGTTCATGGCGCAAATCATGGCAAATAAATCTCTTCAGTCTAAAGTGGTCTCTAAAATGAATCATGAGTAACTGTATTGGTGGTCACAAATGAAATTCAATTAAAGCCATTTCCATGCCACAGAAAATTTGCTGTGAGTCAGCAAAAAGTAAAACACAATGTACGGAGGAGCAGCACATAAAATGATGATGAAACTCGACGCTCTTCCAACGTAACAGCGACAAGACCATGGTAATATAAACATTCGCTTAATGTTCCACACAAAACAGTGACGGTTTGGCAAGGAGAGAGGGGCTGTTGAAGGAGATTTGTTTGTCGGTCCAAAATACGAATGGAGGGGAAACAATTATGAGCGAGTTAGGAAATTCCAGCCGTTAGGACACATTTCAAGTGGTTCACTGGTGCGTTCTTCTTTAGCGTCAAAAGATGATGAATGAATGGCATTCTTCGTCGTCTTAATTATTTTCTAAAGTTTTCTATCTAAAAGGAAAGAACCACGCATGAAATAAAATGTATGTTACTTCACCAGTTGCACGCGTCTGTGCGGAATTTTACACTTCCGAAGGCCGATTTTCCTTCACGACTTTCTGATGTTTTTCGTGCTGCACCGCAGTCCCCAGGGGTAAAACTCTTGTCTAAATGAGTAAGCACGTTCAAACACCCATGTAGTACACTGCTTCGTACGAAATGCGTTATATTTTTAGCTCCGGAAGAGGGACACAACACAAGCTCAGGCCTACAATAGAAATCGTAAAACGTTCTTGCCCCTCCCCCACGCGGTACCGTTCCGGCGAGAGAAAGTGCTAAACATCGAGATAAAATTAAACACTCTTCAAAAACACCATAATCACCTTAAATGCAATACCCTGAGTACGCCACTGTGAACCAATGATTTGCGATGATTTGCAGGCGAACACAATAAGCCGGAACGGCAGAGTCACCACCACCACCACCAGCAGCAGTTGCTAACAATATTCCAATTCACAGGAAGACGCCGATAAGGAATAGTTCGTGGGCGATTAATTTTACGCTATTTGGATGCGTAAATTTCACTACACAAACACACACATACACATTCGAAAATCGACTGCAATTTGCAGCTGCAATGGGTGTTGGGGTAAATGCAATCACGCTCCACTATCCATGTGCGTTCGGTACGAGAGAAACAAACATACTTTGGTAAGAAAATCTACCAACTGCATTGGGATGCCAAATATAGGTAAACAATGCGCGAAGTAGAGGGGAGTTTGGAACGTAAATATCATGCGTTTAACGGTCCACGTCGAGGAGTTTCTAATACACGGCCGCTATATCTTTGCTTAGTTATTTATAAAGGCAGTTTGTTTTGTTCGGAAATTTTACGTAACGAAAAAAGGTTTTTCCAACGTTTTTGTGTTGTTGCATTTCTCTTTGCTTTGTTTATATATAAAATGTATGAAAACCAACCAAATACATTCACTGCTACTCACGCAACTGATGTTATGCTTCGTCTTCGTAGTCTTTCTGTGAATTGTTCGAATTCTGTGAATTCGGAATTCTTCATTAGTCAGAAGCAGAATTCTTAATTTTATCTTAAGTTTATAATTTTAAGGTTTTGTTTGAAAGGCGGTATCAGGCTAGTTATGTTGCGAAACCGAAAAAGTTCATTTTGTTTACGGATATCTATCACAATACTAAAGGGTTTAGAGAAAATGAAAAATTAGTGTACCTACAGTTCCCCATCCACAAGTTTCTCAATATTTGTACACGTTATGTTAAACACATTCTAGCAATAATGGTAAATATTGGCAATTTTTATTTGAATCTTTCACGGTTTGTCATTATTATTAGATCCGAACGCACGAATCAAGCAAAACTGATTATCGGCATCAGCTGTAGTTACTTCACTAAAAGCTATCGCACATAAAGTGGAAAAGAAAAAAAAACAATCTTAAAAACAAAAGAAAGGGTAAAGGCTGGATCGGATACACTAAGAGAGTAGCAGGAAACAAACGAGAATAAAAAAAATATACTAAAATTGAAAGCATTCAATATCCTTTGAAGTTTATCCGTTCGCGTTTAAGCGTAACGTTTGTATAGCTGCATCAGAGCAAATCACAACCCGACCGCGTAAAGAGATGCTTGTGTTGCATTGTAAGTAGCTAAAGTAGAGAGACTCGATCGCAAGAGCTTACAAAACTACAAAAATTACAAACTATACGAACTAAAGCTATTGCAACTACAGCCCGCATAGGCGTCTGGTTGTTGCTTGTTACCTAAGGTATGGTGTGTACACAATATAAAAAGTTTAAAGGAAAAACATAAAATAGCAAAAATAGAAGCTAAGCTAAAGGATGGATGATGGCAAGCTATCCATGATAGGTAAAAAAACATATAGAATCGCGACATAAACCGGATGAAGATACAATTGTTGCTGCATACCTTATGCACCAGGCTGCAAAAACAGGGAAACAGCTCGTGCCTCATTGAACGAATAAGTGTAAATTAATTTAAAAAAGAGCACGATGGCAAACGCGTGATTATCATTTCCTTTACAATACAGGCACTCTTGCACAAAAACTGTTTTTCAAGCGTAAAAAAAAAAAACATAACCAATATGAAATTTGTGAATTATAAAGCTGTCGATATTTGCTAAACGGGGTCATGAGGATTAAATTTGTTACGAACAAGCGCAAACTAACGAAGAATAAAAATTAAAGCGAAGCGAAGCACTTTCTTTACAATTAAGCTATTCTCTTTCTCCTTCCTTTGCAAGCAATTTGATGATGAATTTATGTACCTAGTTTGGCGATTGAAAAGTTATCTTACACTTAATCGTACACGCTAGCACTTAAAAACATAAAACAAAATTTGTTCAACTGGTACGGCGCTACAGGAAATCTCAAAGTAAACATGATTGTTTGTTATCTTTCACGAATCTCAAAATTGAGCTTTAAAAAACAAAACGCACATTCAAAAACAAACAAAGCTAATCGCTCTAGTTGTGCGTGTGTAACTGAATCTCTTGATGTTTTGCTTATAGACAAAACATATATCTAATACAGCAAAACAAATACAGTCTTTACCCGAGTTACGCGGCTTCGGAGATACGCGGATTTCATATTTGACAGATCTTTGAACAAATTCTACTGATTTGACGCATCGACTATGCATTGTGAAATAAATTGTCTGTTTTTAATACACAAAAAATAAAGAAAATTATGATGTTTTTCATTACAATTCCTACTCAATAGCAATTTGAATTGCTGAGATTATCATGTAGAATCAAAATTGTACATATATTAGCGGTATTTTGGCTAAAAACCGAAAAATTCAACCTTCGCGCATATTCGAGGTACGCGGATTCCGTGGGAACGCATTAAGCGCGTATCTCGGGTAAAGACTGTATATGTTACTATTTAATAAAGGGACTGCGGCTTCCTTCTTATCTAGCTGTACAATCATTGTGAGGGCTAAGGGTTTCTCGTGATCCTTACTAGCTGAGGTTTATCAGCTTGTGACGGGGACAACATATTTAGTACTGCTCCTAACTTTAGAGAAGCACGTGGTCCTATTCAGAATACACTGCTGTGTGTCAAACAAACAAGCCTCAAAAGCCTTCTACAGCACCTTTCAAACCAGATGCGAAGAGATGATTTGTTAGGTCGGAAACAGTTTGCTCCACAAATTTGCTCTATGCGTTCAGACAAGGTGGTATGTTTCTGCATCATGCATCACCAGCATTCACGATTGTCTTTCAATCACATACATAATGGCTGTACTACACAAGCTCGCCGTCCCCGTCCTATATGTACAGTAGTTGTATACACTCACAGCATTGCAGAGCGGCGCGTTTGCTTTGTTGTGCAAAGTTAGAGTACGAAGAAAACGAAGCTCCAGACAAATGGTACGGAATAGTGTTACAACAAAAGTAGATAAAACACTCACTCAAAGCGAAAAAAAAGGTTAAAATAGTGCCTATAGGTAGTTGTCATGTTAAAGCAAAGGTACACATCTTCCAACCGTCGTCACATTGCAATCCCTACACAAAACCCTACACACCTCGCCAGTATGTCTCAGTCTTCAGTACGCTTCTTGCAGTTCGTCCACAAGAGGGAGGTTTCTTTGAAAGTTTCACTTGCGATCGTCTTCCAGTCCATTTCATTCGTTCTTCATTCAGCACATACACACAACATAAGACACACATAGGTGTCAGCAATAGGATCGTCCCTGTTCGTCCTTGTTCGTTTTGTGGTTAGTGTTAGTTACTGTGTGCTGTTACACCTGCCAACAAAGCGTATGTCTTGCAGAGTTCCAGTTGAGAAGTACTGCTGCCTTTTTCTTCAATCCACTATCACTCTAGCATGTCTTCTCTAGGTTTGACTTAATATCGCTCGCGTTCTTCGTCCCAAAATGGTCGGTTTAGCTGGGGTTGTCGCTGTTCTGTGTCCAGACGTACAGTTCAGTGTTCGCATCTTGCACGGATAGCTTCCCCTTGGTATTACATTTGAACCTTCCAAACAACCGTCCTGTATCGTCCGGCGTGCTGACGTCACAGTAGTCTTCCGAGCGTCGTTTGGCTGCTCGTTACACCCTGGCCATTCTGGTCCGTGTACGGGGGGCGTCCAAGGCATGGCAGGAAATGAAGGGGGGGTGGGGGGAAGTATGATGATGATGATGGTAATGATGGCATTAAGGGATTTGGTGGTACGATCGAGTGATGCTTGCGGTTTTCCTTTTCTTTTGCTCCGTTCGTTTTATGCAGTCGCCAAACACCACACCCACAGGATGTCGTCGTTCGTTCGTGTTCAGTGGCCAGTCCAGTGATGTCCGGAAGTGAGTCCGGAACGGTAAGGTAATGGGGTAAGGGGGAGAGAAGAAAGAGCCAAACAAGTGGAAAGCGACTTGTCCTTGAATTGATTCCTCCGTTCAGTTGCTTAGAGGGTGAGAGAGTGAGTAGGGAGTAGTAGGTGGTCGGCGTGTTGTGTAGCGAGTAGCAATAGAATAAGATCAGGAAAGCGCACATCGTCATTTGCTTCTTCAGTTCTGCTTGTAATTGTGTACCATCCCGCACAGCCTCGTGTGTCTGAATTATGTTTTTGTTTTTCTGTGTAAGGTGAAGGAGAAGAGATGTGTTCTCCAGCTCGGCCAGTGGTGGCGTATCGTATGCTGCGCGTTCTACGTTCTGTTTCATTCCTCTCATGTCCAACCGTTATCTTCGTGCACACGTTCAGGGTAATAGGCGTCCAGTTCTAGTAGTTGTTGGTAGTGTACGACTTCTGGAGGAGAGTTTACGGTATTTTGTTTTCTCCTTTTCTGTAGGTATTTTGTTCTAGTATCGTATGCTACGGGTATGCTACAGTAACAACAGTACCATAATCGTTTCAGTTTGTTTCTCTTTCTTGTTCATTCTCTGTACCGGTTTTGTTCAGTGCGTCTCTTTTCTTTTTTTTATCGTTTAAAAGTAGTGTGTATGATTTCTGTGGAAAACAAATTAGTTAAATGTGTTAACGAACGTCAGCTCAAATTAATGGTAACGTGGGAGAGGGTGGGTGCAATAAAGTAAACAAATACGGAAACAAAATATTACATAGAGCCACGAAGGTTGTGAAAAGATTATGCATAACTGCAAGCCATTAAACATGTACAGCGAACGTACGATCGATTACCTGCATTTTTCGCCCCCTTTTTTTGTATAAATGAATGAATGTGCAATGTGGATCAATCTTCTGAAGACACTAATAAACTCAATTCAAAACTCAACAGGAATGTTTGGAAAGGAAAATGTGGAAGAATATTTTTAGTTAAACACTTTTCCTGTCAACATTTTTGGAAAATATATTAGCAACATCAACTACCCTAATTACTAATTATGAAATAATTCAATTTTTAGGCATTTTTTATGGAAACGAATTGTGTTTAATGCAATCCAATGTAACAATTTGTCTTGTTAAAAAATGATCCTACAACAGGACAGTGAGTTATCTTTCGGGCAATAAAGAAGAGATCTAGGAGAATATATACTACCACAGAAACATTGATCCGTTATCACAGGTGTAAGGTACCACTGTATAAATGTAGGTATGGCATTAAGGAAGTTGTCTCATTGCATTCATACCAGAATTGCGGAACAGTGGTGCTTCGTGACAAATTCCGTCCTTGGAACTTCTACTATTCAACACAAACAGTGTTAACATTCACTCGTAGGTAAAACAAACGGTACTAGTTATACTTGACACTGCTAGCCGAAAAAGAATTATAATAGTTACCTGTGCAGAGACGCGTTACTTCCTTCCATTGGCCTGTACGTGTGCTGCGTGTACATTACTCATTCTCCATGCGCTCGTCATGGCGCATCCTTTTCCTTCGATCATTACTCGGCTCTTCCGCTTCCAGTACCTAAAATGATGTTCGAGTAACCGAATATAAAACGATACTGGATGGAATGTTTCCTTCTACCATACGCACCTTCAGTCGTACGTTTAGGATGTCCGCCCCGTGCAGCTGCTTGATCGCTTTTTTGGCCGACTCCTCGGAAGCGTACTTCGCGTACCCACAGTTTTTATTCGGCAGCAGGTACACGTCGATCAGATCACCGAACCGGCAGAACGTCTGCTTCAGCACGCTCGTTGGCAGCGCCTTCGGAATGCACACGATGAAGCAACGCTGGACAACTTCTGCATTGGCGTTGGCCATCGGTTGTGGTGGTGGCAGCGGCACACTGCAGAATGCGGCCTCACGATCTACGGCGAGGGAAGAAACAGGCGTGGTTAGCGGCGCACCGGTACGTGCCGCAAGTGCCGGATCGACCGGCCCTCCTAAAACTCCCCGGTTAACACCACCACCCATACCACTTCCGTTGAATGGTTCGACCGCTCCGCCAACTCCTACGCCCACACCACCTCCTCCGCCGCCGCCTACGACGCCTCCAACGCCCATCGTACCGACCGTTTCGTGACCGAGCCGTATGATCAACCGTTCGCCGGGCGGATACTCGAGCCCATGGATCTTGTCCCGTGCGTACATGGCCGACTGGCTGTTGTTGTACACGACCGTTGCCGTCACGTTGCGGTTGTCTGCAGAGGGAGTACATACAAACAAAACAATTAGCATCTAGCAGTAACGGTAAAATGATGTTTCAGGCGAGACTTACTGAAATCATTGTTAATCTGACAGTAGTCCAACCCGGGAATGATGTCAAACAAACGCCACAGCTGATCCTGATTCAGCACCGGACTGCACAGTACAGTCAGCATTGTTTCGTTGCCGTTCGGCACCATTGCACTGTTGCCACCGGCACCGTACCCACTGAATGCTCCAAAATCATTGCCACCACCACGTCGATCGACTGCACCACCTGCCCCCGACCGTCTATCATTACCGCCCATCGCGGCAAAGCCCATCATGGCGCCGGCACCACTCACACTACCAACGCCACCCGGTCCAACCCGACGATCGTCGGCAAATCCGTTCGCATTGTTTACCGCTCCTCCAAACACACCGGCTCCCGCGCCCCCACCACTTCCTCCACCACCTGACCCGCCACCACCACCGCCGCCGCCTCCACCACCACCACCACCGCCTCCCCCAACAAAACCGCCAAAGTTCTCGTTGGACGAGACGGACGCATTGCGCGGTGGTTTCGGCTCGGCAAACACGGCCTTATACTTCGGATCACATCCCTCGAATGCTTGGGCTGCGTGCAGGAATCGGCCAAACTTGACGTACGCAAATCCCTTGCCTTCCTTCGTCACCTTGTCCCGGATGATGGTGACCAGATCGACGGTACCGTACTTCCCGAACTCCTCCCGGAGCGCATCCTCCGTCATGTCCTTCGGGATGATGACGAACAGTCGCAGGTACTTTTCCTCCTCATTTTCCGTCTGTTTGCGCGAGCCTTGCTGCCGGTTAGCCGCCACCAGCACCTTGATCGGGCGTGTATTGTCCCCGACGCATTTGCCATTCATCTCCTCGAGCGCACGGGCCGCATCGGACGTCTTTGCATACTTGATGTAAGCAACACCTTGGAAAGGAGAAGAATTAGATGATGAATGTTGCTGTTGTCAAGACGTTTAGACGATGGCAAGACAGCAAAGCGGATACGTCAAACGAAAGGAATCAACAGCGGTGCATGCAAAAGTGTGTGTGTGTGTGCGTGCGAGGGTGGTTGCAAGCGAAAGCGAAAAATGGTTACAAATTGGTAAGAAGGGGGGCGGGAGGTCACTATTCCGAAACAAGTTCCGTAACGGAATTGGGTGCGGTGGGCAATGCAATAATACATCCAATATGCACCAATCGTCTGAAAAGGAAATGCAACCCCTAACCTCACACACACACACACACACACACATACACGTACACTCGCATAGAAACGCATCTTACACCGCGCGCCCCCCTCCTCTTATGCTCTTGCTGTTCGGTAATACCTTTGCCTTCGCCCGTCGCCCGATCCTTGACGATCCATATTTCCTCGATGTCGCCAAACTTGTCAAAGTGTTCGCG
>KB696533.1:0-12265 GCA_000349165.1 Anopheles christyi | reverse complement strand
TTGTTCTCAGATCCCAAAGCAAACAGGCCACCGTTACGAGATGCGAGCCCGTACCACACGGGCGTGGTTTGGTTTGTCGCGAATGGTACTAAGGGCTTTAAAAAAAAAAGACGGTGGCGAATCCTCGGCCTTGTTTACAGCTGTTTCGGCCACAGCCACACTGACGCTGCTGCCTTAAATCAAATCAACCAAATCAATCTCCGCTTGGGAACGGTGGGTTTCCTTGGTAACACGGTAACGTCCGGTGTGCAAGCTTTGTCGAACGCAGCAACCACACGCAGGACCGTTCTCCCCTGATGGAAAGCTTTTGGGTGGGTGTGGTGAATGGTTAGAACAGAAATTACAAGCAACACCCAGCATTTAAGCAGCCATTAAACACGCTGCAAAGCCCGACAATGCGAACCTTCATGGTGGACATCCTTATCCCTCGAAAGCCTCTTCCGACCCATACCGGATGCTCGCAGCGTGTGCGTATGATAGAGGTGGGATGGCATTTTGTGCCATCCTCTTCTAGGAATTGCTTCCCAATTTTTTTTTTGTATTCCTGTTCACCCAGACCACAGGATACGGGATGGCGTCGTCCCAGCTTGTGGCATGTTTTTGGGGTAGAATAAAACAAACACATTCGAGCTTTCTCTTCCCCAAAATTCTTCCTGCTGACTTCCGGGAGACGGTTTTCACTTGGGCGGGCAAACGATCACCGCCAGCACCGCACGCCAATGGCAGACCCAGCTCATGAATTATTAATTTCCGGTGGCAGAAAGCAGAAGATGAAAACAAACTGAAAAGAAATCTGTTTTCTTTTTATTTTATTTATTTTTTTTTTGTTCTGTGCTGTTTTGTTGGCACGCCACTGTTGTCGCACACACCAAATAGGATGAAGCAGCCGAAGACAGCAAGGCAAAGATGCCAGCTGTTTCGACAACTCGGACACTTTCCTTTTCGTTTGCCGACAAAACTCTTTTAAACTCAGGCAGTGGTCCAGGGGCCCCTGGAGGGATATGTCTGGCCATTCGACAGATTTAATTCCTAGTTTTAAGTTTCCGTTTCCTGAGTTGCTTCGCTCTGTGTTTTCTAGCAACTAGATTTTGTTGCGAGATAGTGCTCTGGTTTTTCATGAATTTTATAAATCGTTTTCGTTTTTCTTTTACAGGATATGGTGTTTTTCAATTTCACACATTTAATTCCACAAACTAATCAATAGAAGCACCAATTATTCCGAACGATGCTACCCATCATTCTAGCATTCCAGGACATGCTCGTGTGCTCATTGAACAAAGCGAGAATTTCAATTTTCGTTTTTCATCGTACAAAGCAAAACATCTGTTTAGCAAATGTCAATGATCAGCGGCTAATTTCAGTACAAACCATAGACAGATTATATCTTACCGTATCGAATCAAACAAAATGCCTCCAAACAAGTCGATAGACGAAGCATCCTTCACAGCAATCACAGTATCTCCTTCTGGTTTTCGGAATTCGCGGAAGGTCAGAGTTCCGGTGCGATGGAACAGGGCATTTCGTGGAAAATTCTATCGACTTAATTATTTAGGCTAGAAAAGATGAAAATTTACTTCGCTTCCGAGCACTTGGGGCAGGTTACGGGTCAGTCAGGTAGCAACGCTTAACATGTTTTTAACTGACCTGCCCTTTTTTGTGGGTTAAACGGTAGCGATGACCTTTTTTCACCCCATGTAAACAAACAGATAATGTTGGCAGAATTTGTTTTTTTCCGTTTTGATTTGCTGATGAGTGATGTATATTTTTTAGAGGAAATTTTTGTGGAAAGTTTGTGTGTTGATTTTGATGTTTGAAAAAAAAAATAGAAACAGTGGAGTTTATGTATAATTAAGTAAGTAAGTTTTGCAGTGAATTTTGGCGTGTTCAGCCAGTGAATGCATAGACCTAGTCATGTTTCAATTTCCAATTGAATCCAGATTTTCTATTCCAAAATAACACTCTCTAGCTATTCTGCTGTGAATGAAAACTTAGTAACTATTTTTGTCTAATGATATGTTTTTGATACCTTATGTGCCTAATATAATTATTTTTTTTAATTTAGTTTTTTTTGAGTAATTTCGACAAGAGTTGAGCCTAAAACCTCAAATCAAAGAGAGGAAAAATAACCTTTTTTTCCTTTTGTTAGCTGGTTCTGCATCACATTTTTTCAAAAATATCACAACAAAATCAAGAGTAAGAAAGCATTACGCTCTATTCTACTACTACATGCTTTATGGACCTTAAATTGTTGGGCTAAATATTTTTTAAAGCGTAAAGAAGTTTACGCGTTGCTAGTGATGAGAAGGTTATAAAAGCAGTCGCTATTTCAAGCCTTACAAAGTTATTGATTACTTTAGTAATCCAAAGTAATCCAAAGTGTCGTAGTTAGTCGAGGCTTACCTAAGCTTAGATAGGTGCGACTATTCGGTATACCCTCGGAGCTCGATCGGTTGGAAATTTGAACTCAATGGTGGGCATGTAAGCCTAAAATTTGTACATTTTTCTATGGCAAAATTTAGTATGCCAAAATTCATATCTAATATAAGATTAAATTTATTTATTTATTTATATAATATTTTTTTTATTTATTTCTTGAGGATTACGGTTATGTCGTAGCTTAAATTTATGTTAGATATTTCTTGTAATTATAAATTTAAATTAACACGGCAACTGAATTTGATCCTATGAAAATTATAGATTTCAATGTATTTTTTTGCCTTTCAGCGCTGCGTTTCACTCAAAACGTCTATGGGAAAAGCATTGTTATTCATACGAGATTAATTTCATATAAATTGATCATACAATATTCATAAAATGCAGGAACAACGATGTTGGAATTCTATGATATAGGAAAGCATTTTGTGTCGTTAATTCGAGGAAATTTCATTTCGATTTAGAATCCTAACATAACATTATGATGGTACACTGATTTTGAGAAATCGATTAGCCTATGAATGGGAACACAGAAATATCCATACAAAAACTACGATAGAAACATAAAGTAATACACAAACATGAAATCATTTGTTGGGCAATTACTAATTGATTCTAAAAAACATCCCTTGCTAAACAAACATCATTTGTTTACAAACAAACACCCTTTATAAGTACATTTATATTCACAAAATCTAACAACGACATCGCTTTGTTATTAAAGCCCGCACAATATGATTTCCTTTACACATTTCTACATCATCTTTGTTGTGGTTTCGAAATTCGATATTCAAATCTCCGCCATCACCCACGCTACCGGGGGTATTTTGCAATAATGTCATTAAAGTTTGATACCTTCTCGCATGCGCCCGCCACCCTTGACGCGTTAGTGCGGTTAGATGTGATTGGAAATCGGAAGCACTGCTTGTAACGTACCGCCGGGTAAAGTGAACCCGAAATTTCCACCTTGCACCATGATGAGGATGAAAGTTAGAGTATCGTATTTGCAAAAGGAATTGCGGTCGAAAAAAAAAAACCAGTCAGGGGACAAAGCGAAACCACCCGTTGGAAAAGACATGAAGCAGTAGCACCACCACCGATGGGTTGCTCATCCACCTTGCCAACCCAGCACACCGGGGGTTTAATTTAATTGGCTTTACAAAACTTTCACCCAAAAATAAAAAAACAACAACAAACAAACAACCAAATGGTACCACGTATCGATTTATGCTGCAAACCCCCCGTAGTGCGATTGGATTGCACACAACACAGTAATCTGCAATCGATAATTTGTGGTGTATTGTTTTTTTTTTTTACTTTTATGCTTTAGTATCAAACCCAATGTTGCGCCTCTCTCTCTCTCTCTCTCTCTCTCTCTCTCTCTCTGTGGTTTGTGTTCCTTTGTTTTGCTTGAAGTTTGATACGTAGTTCATAAAAATGGCTTTTTGTCTTGGCGCGTGCCTGGGCCGGATGATGCCTGCGCAACCGACGGGACCAGCGGCCTGTAATAATTGCTTCTTCCAAGAACTGTGGGTTGCACAAAAGTTTCACCATCTTAAGAGGTTCCCATTTGTGCGAAACAAACGATAAGCATGTGCAGCTCAAAGATATGACGCTTTTACTTTCATCTCCATTTTCTTCATTTTCACTTCGTATCATCGCACAGTTTGCGGGAGAAATTAGTAAAGCGCGTGAGTGTGTACCAAGGCGTGTGCATAACTTTGGCATTAATTCACATTACAAGCTAATTCACTTTCCGAACCAGTTGAAATGCCGCTAACTGCTGCTGGTGAGTTGCGTTAATGCTACTGTTTTGAGTTGCGCCTTCAAGTTACGCCGGTTTACCAAATCAAATCCATGCTTTGGTGATTAATTTCGGCAACTTACGGTTTACAGTTTTACACAAAAAAAAGTGAAATCTTGTATTTTATCAGATAATAAATGTTGTCTTAATAATAATGTAGCTGAAAGTCACATTATTTGAAAATAAATATTAAATAGATAAACCGTTTATGTTCTTCTAAAAACTTCAACATGGTTTGGTAAACCATATATTTTATAAAATCAATACAGCTTTTTAATCAAAAAACCGTACAGTAAGCTGTCCTAAGTTTGCTTCGCGAAAGCTATCACTTCACGAAAGCTTATCAAAGTAGTCATCATGCTTTGAGCTCATTGGCTGATGGTTTACCGGCTCAACATTTTTTTGCAAGCATCTTTCTCTTAACTAGTAAGCAATAAAACTATGGTCGAATCGATCATTTAAAAAATGCATTAAAGTTGTTCTTGTATATCCAAACATCTTTTACATTTTTGTTCATAATATTACACGCAATAAGTAAGTAAAGCTCAACATGATGCATTAATACTTTTTTTATTATTCAAAAGCATTGCCTTCATCTTTATCCGGTTGTTGTTGTTAACATATGGTTTTTACTCACTTACTTTACTGTTTACAGACGATCAACTATGTACTTATTTTAAGTGCGTAGCAAAATAGCTTGATATAGAACATTTTAGCCTGCACTGTATATTGATTTTCAATATCGTACAACTTATTTGAAAAGTTTTTAATAATTTTAAAAACCTATTAAAATATGTCTATTTATGTTAAGTAAAGATGGTTTGATTATTTTCAATTTACACGACTATTATTATTTATTACTTTAAGCGTTGCTTCCGTTTATTTTTAACATGTTTTATCAGTACACTTCACACATGGAAGCCAAACATACCCAATTTACAGTGCCACGAACCCCCTTTTCATCATATATGCAAATATAAGTATCAATTTCGAATTCTGAAAATAAAAGCTCCACGAGTTTGCCTAAAATAGCTTTGCAGTGTAATTCAAACATTATGCTACTTTTACATCTTTCCTCCTTTACCTTCTTCATTCCATTGCTTTGCATTCCTTGAGATTCGTTGTGCAAAATATCTTTACACTAGAGACAGTGCTCTGTGAGCGAGTTGTAACAAGTTGGTCTCAAACCGGGGCATATATATATTTTTTTTATTTTCACATAGAAGCAATAAAAAAAGAAGAATCCATCCAAAAATAGACAAAAGCCCTGCAGCGATCATTTGTCGTACGGTCGCCTAAAGCCACATTGCCGCACATTGAACCGCCAACGTACCGAAACAAATCAAACAGACGAACGCGTCAATCCTGGTAGTCGAAATATAATGAGTCGAAAGAGTTTCGCGCCGCAGTGGGAATGGCGGTAAAATAACGATTCCTGGAAGCAAGAGCAGTGTGCGTTTGAGGAGGGGTGTAATTAAATTATACTTCTTTTCGATCAGTCACAATCGTGACGAAGCAATATGGTAAAGTTTCGTTTTACTTCATCTAGCTTATTGAATACCTCTTCGAAGCGTAGGAAGCAATTGAACTAAATCCAATCGTTACCTGTCCGTGCCGATGAAAGGGACATTTTATAAACGTTGCAACATATTTTGCAGGTGAGAGTTTTTCGTTACCGTTTCGTTATTATTTTGAACGCTTAAAATAAATCAAAAAATCATTCAATACCACCAAAAAGGTCAATCGATGCAAACAGTATATTAACCTTACAAAAAGTGTCCGTCTTGGATGATGGACGTGTTTGAAGTTGTTTTTCGTTTCCAAAACTTACTTTCCCCTTTTTGTCCCTCTTCTATCTTGCTTGCTTTTTTCACAATATTATGATGCTTTTTCTAGGAAAAGGTGGGAAAGAAAAAAAACCACATCCAACATCGCAAAAGGATGTAAAGCGAACAAATAAAATGAAAAAAAAAGCAACCACACCCCTTACCGAAACGCTGACAGAGGTGTCCTAAATCAACAGATTTTCGAAACCATTATAACCGAAGTGTCGTATCAAATAGTCAACGGGCAAAACCCGGTACGCGGCATCAGGGCGCCCTCCAGTCCACCGTAAAACAATCACCTTTCACGGGATCGAAGTCGGGGGGAGGCACAACACGGGAGGCATTCGATGGGATTCGATCAATGCGCGTGCGGAAGGATATGATGATTGAATTGTTTTTCCTTCTGGCACCAACCAAAATAGGATACGGTTCGATGGACAAAAAACAGTATCGAATAGCACGGCAGCAGCCGGCACTGGTGGTGACTGATTGACGATGTTCAACAGCAGCGGGAGTGGAAAATGAACCGAAGTTTAACGTACGCTTCACCTTGAGGAGTTTATTACAGGTTCAATAGGAAGAATGAAAAAAAAAAAAACAATAAACAGCTGGAATACAGAAGTTGCTTGTGATTTATACTGTTGGTGGCAAAAAGTAAGAAGCAGTGATGTGGCATAAATAAATTAATATTTGTTGGAAATCGTTTTCCGACGAGTATGATTCGTTTGATCCAAGATACATAAGGGGGCTGCTGGAATATTTTATTTAACAAAAATGCCACAATGTCCATGCATTCTTCTCACCTAAGAAAAAGTTTGTAATTGTATTGCTAGGTGTACATACTTTAATATAATAATTAAATATAGCTAAGTGACGTAAATCTGTATTTATGTATACAAATAGCAGCAGTTAGGTGCTAGCATTGTCACTCTTAATCCGATCATAATCGTGATAAGGGCCATTGATCCTGTTCCAAAGACCCTGCCTATGTATTGAAACTAGTAGTATGATCAGTTTTGGAAGATATGGCCCCGGTTAATCCCTCTCCCATAAATTATATTTATTTATAAGAATTCTTGCCCAGAATCTTAAAGGTGTTGTTCATACTTCTCTTTTTTCCTGCAGTTCGATTGAATGATTTTTTTATTTATCAAATTATAGAAAAATAAATAGCCGTAATGATGGAAAAAAATAAAAATAAACGAAAACATAGAAAAATAAAAAAAAAACTTTAAATGAAATGTGAATTGATTGATTGCAATTATTTCAACAACCAGATAATTGGTAAAAATATTTAATTTACAAAATTAACAAATTATTAAACAGGATTGAAAACGCAGTGATGACCACGCAATTGTATTGTTTCCCATACGGCCCATTTATCTATAACAAGGGCTACCTGTATGTTAGCAAGATACAATTTTTTAAAGGCCATGGAGGTAAGGCATTCTTGCCGCAGAAGTCAAGAACGCCAAAAATAAGTATGAGAAGAAAGACAAGTTCAACCGAAAAGAAAAAATTGGAACAGTCTGGTACAGGGCAATACGGGTATGGGTTTTCATCTGTACTAGAACGTATCAACAACAAAATGAGGATCAGTCACAAAAAAAGATATCTTAATAAATTCATAAATGAATCTGACAAATTTTAAGGTATGCACCTATACTGACATTTATTAACGAACTTTAGCTAATAATTAACTGACTTAAGCTGAAGTATGAGGTACAATTAATTTATTGAAAAGAAAAGGTACATTAAGTACACACCATCCATTCGTAAGTGTGGCTTCATATACCGTGAGAAACATTGTTTAAAGTAGAAAAGTAAAAGTGATCCCAAATCTGAATGCTATTTCGCTTATATTCACCGAGTATAAAAGCATCAAATATAACCAACCAACGGAAAAAAACAACAGTCTCTTAAAGTGTATTTCCAATTTCATGGTTTAACTACCCCGAGAGGACATTTTTATTCACCAACATGCGGTTCCGGTTCATTCCATTCACGCCCAGTTCCTTCTTCACCACACAAAAGGCGCCTAAATTGGAGGATATATTTTTTCGATTTCTTAAGTAGTTTCAATCATCTCACGTAAGGTTCTTTAATCCCCATCAAAAGCCAAACACTTGAAGAATTTGATCTCAGGCTCTCCCAAGGTAAGGTGTTGGGTGTGTATTTCCAGCACCAGCTACGTCACGCCGTGCGGTAAAAGTGTTTTTGACAAATATCTAACCTGCCGAAACATGTCAGAACTCCCCTCGAGTGGACCACAATCGTTGAATAATACAAAATACAGCGAAAAAAAAAACA
This sequence comes from Anopheles christyi, assembly GCA_000349165.1. Lineage (NCBI taxonomy): Eukaryota > Metazoa > Arthropoda > Insecta > Diptera > Culicidae > Anopheles > Anopheles christyi. The sequence goes on along the minus strand of KB696533.1, from coordinate 3,892 downwards.
TGCCCCCATGTTTAAAACCGATATGACAAAACCGAAAACACATACCTCCCAACATCTCCCCGAGACCCATGCCAGCCACTACCGGTGCGTTTTAGTTGACGAGCTGCCAAACGATTTTCCCGCGCGAGACAAATGCGGTGACATTTATGGTCTATCCCCGTTCTGTTGTGTTGTGGTTCTCGCGCCACTACTGCTAACTTCTAACTATCCTACTATATACCGCCACAATTTATGTCAACAACAATGGGACACCATTTTTCACCGAAATATCGTACCGAAATATCAATTTAATAGGTAGTACATCTGTCACGGGCTGACGCACACTAGCGGGAACCTGCTCCCGATCGGGGGGTGGAGGTGCACATGCACATAAATGGGGCAAAAAAGGTCGTCGCTTTCTAAGTGCTTCCGTGTGTTGCGTGTATTTCTCTCGGGCTTTTTTTTTTCGAGGTTGGGCGATTCGGTGGGTGGCGAAAGATGATGTTTTTGTTGGCTCCAGAATACAGATCGGATGTGGGGATAACACTCAAGCTGCCAATATCGGAAGCGCAAAGGCCTACTAGACATACATTCTGGGTAATGGGCGAACATGGGCGAAAAAATAAAGCTTTAAGGGCATATGGAGCGACACACATACAGATTTATAGTCGACAGCAATGTACTCAATTGCTTTGATTTTTTTTTTTATGTCATTTTACCGACTTGGAACTTTGTCGTAAGTTTAACAATTCATACCAAACAGAAACTAAGTATTATTTCCGAATTTCCTATTACCTATGAAAAAACTGCCAATTAGGCTATTTCTGCTTGAGCACATCGGTCGGTGTAAAAAAAAGCGTTTTATTACCACCTTGGACCACTTTTGAAGATGAGAAAAATCAGTATGACCGAAATCTGTCGAAGAACTGATTAATATTACACCACCACTTCGTGTTGTACCCCGTTTATGATTAAATTATACTAAGAACTGTGGAAACGAGGGAAAAATCTTAGAAAACATATCCCTCTTTAAAAAAAAACACCCCTCAGCATGCCCTCCCAATCTTGCTATGCACGCAACAGTGTAAAAAGAATGAGACAAAAGACAGGAAAAAAAAGGGAACACCTTTCACTTCCTTCAACTCTTAAAGTGGCTCACTCAGTCGACTTCATCATAGACCGGAGCGTTGCCGAATCGGGGAAACCTGGCTCGTAAACATCTGCTACTTTAGACGGTTTTAAACAGTTTAAATTTATTGATGGCGGTTCCTTTATGGCGGGCCGTCGGCACGGTTCGGTCGATTTTCCCCCCGAGACGGTTTAAACCCGTGGTAGTACGTCGTTTTTTTTTTTGTTTTTTTTTGTTCGTGATTTCCAAATACATGCTGCAAACTCCAAATAGTATATGATACAAACAGGCCGAAGAGATGGGGTTTCGCCTTAAAAACTCACACACCCTTCAAAATGTTTTAGTGGGGCAGAATTATTGCTGTAGCTGTAAATTCATAAAACGATTTTGGTTCGGTTTTATTTGTTTATAATTTTTACAACACCAAAATGGGCCGCGGATAGTAATTCAGTCAGTCCGGTGCTTTGAAAACCCCTGGGCGTATGGCGTCGTGCGTGTTAAGAAGTTGTTGCTCTAGTACGGTAAGCTAATTTATTGCCAACTTTTCCTGTGTGGCGAGAGGATGTGAACGGATTAATTTGCTTACAAATTTAAAAACAAAGCAGGAAGAGATGAGAGTTGATCGAGAAAACAACTGCTAATATTTACAAACAAACTACACCCCACCAAGGAAATGGATGGGTTTCTTTGGTGGGTGTGGAAATTGCCGAATGAAGTCATTCGTATGATTGATATCCGAGGGTTCTTATTACATTCTTGTGCTAAGGCAGGATAAATAAATAAAAAACAAAATTATGCCAAAAACAGGAATTCTTATAAGCGACGTAAACAACTCTCTAATTTTATAGAGGTGCATTTTCTTTTATCACCATTTTATGGCGAAGCAAATTGGGTGCAAAACTTCTTTCCATTTATGACTGCCTTCAGTACTTTTCATTTAATCTTCTTCTAAATGTCTCCAACTGTTATCATTTCCTAACTTTGTTTTCCACTTCAGAATAATATTGACTTGTTTGTGATCCCTTACCACTTGGCCATGCACTTAACGCTAAAGGCATGAAAAGTTTTAATCGCAATCGGTCTAACAGTCACAATAAACATCATAATTAATTGCGGGAAAACATGACGACTTCTTACAGCCGTTGTTTGGATGAGAGTTTTGATTATGTAAGAAGAAGCACCCTGTTCAATGATGCACGACTTTGTGAGGTTCTTTACGAATCCACTCGAGAGTTTGGCGTTTCATTTGCTCACACTATTAAAAAAACGAAAAAAGGACGAATGTAATAATAATTTTAAATAACGATTAATTGTACCACTGCTTAATGTTAAGATACAAGGTGGTATATCATTCGCGGTTTAAAACATTATACGCATAACATAATGAAAAAGAATAAAACATAATAGAAAAGAAGAAATAGAATTCAAAGAAAATATTGAAACATGCATTGGGATAGGAGAGAGGAATTCAGCAAATTTTACATAATAGAATATAACATAACATTATAGGTTAGAAATGAAACAAAATAGAATAAAATAAAACACACGAAACAACAACAAAAATCTAAAGACAAGAGAGTAGAATAAAACAGAATATCATATAGTAAAATATAATGTCATACAATTTAGTGTAATAAGATAAAATATAATTATATAATAAAATTGGAAGGAGTAAAATAGAAAAGAAACTAATATCAAATTACTCACCTAAATATTCAATCCGGTCGCTGAGAGCTGTTTAGTGCAATTACGTGGCAAGCTTAATTATCTGCTCGAACAACGCTCGCACATTCCGTATAATCAACCAGCTCGGTAACACAGTGACCGAAGATGCATTAACTATTAAATTCAACCATAGCATTCGACAAGCTCACGACATCATCAGTAAGAGCAGAACCGCCCAAAATCGTCATGCTCATTAAAATACTGTAAATTTCTCTTCGCGTTCCATCTTAAGACGTGATAATTTGTTAACCAACCAAGCAACAATCGTCCAAAAACAACACTTGAACATGGAGCGTGCTCCAATGGCACAGGCACAGGAGAAAATAACCTCCAGAGACATGGGGTAGGAAAATAAATTCATTCACCGGGCGCGATTGACGGTTTTCGGTTCTGCTATTCCCCTTCCAACATCAACTAGCATCAAGGGAAAACCCTCCCCGGCAGTCATTAATAGGCTCGCACCAGCGATGTTTACATTTCTTCCGGGCAAGCGTTAAGATGCACGGTGGAGAAGGAACGTTTTTCACCCGCACCGTTGGGATGACCTTTTCCTGAAGGGAAGAAAATAACTTACCATACACACGCTTGATCTGTCCCGGTCGAGCGATCTGCATACGATCGACGTTACGTTCAACGTTACGGGCCGTGGAAGCAGCAAAGCCTGTTCTTTATTTACCAGCGGTCGACAGAAGTGCTAAGTGCTATACTTAATTAAATACTTCTTGAATGCCATGTTTACTTAAGCACGGCATTCACCGATCGACAGTGAAGATGCTGGCGGTGCCGGCTTCCGCTGTTCCGGAAAAGCAGACATCTCTGTTTACCAATGCCGGAAACGAAGCGAACCGGACTTTTTAAAATCGTCTGCAGTTGCAGCACATTGAGATAGCGAGAATGTGTTCGATAATTGTACGATTTATGGTGTGGCATTTTTAGCGGTGCACTCGTGTGGCACGTGCCACTAATGGGATGATTTTTTTTTTTTTGTTTCCAATGTTTAAGATTTCGTTGCTTTTCCCTTTTAGAGCCGATTCAAAACATGCCATCATCATGTATATT